>JAOEHY010033091.1:0-47379 GCA_025447955.1 Psilopsiagon aurifrons
CTTCTTGTTTTACAGCTTAAACCGCGGCAGCTCTTTTAGGAGGGGGAGGTGGGTTAACAAACTGCGTGGCTGATTTATGGCTTAAACCACGACAAGTTCGAACTGGAGAAGCCCAAATATTTGAGAACCAGGTCTAGAAGTGCAAAATAGCATACTGACTTTAGCTTTATGATAATGGGATAGTTTAGACAAGGAAAAATGTTTTCTTTAGAATGACTGGATCAACACTGTATGCTTATGAAAACATCAATAAAATATTAAGTGGCCAGGGGAGACCAGACTTCAATTTTATGCCTGAAAGAATGATACTTACACTGAGAGCACTCTCAAGAAAAAAATAAACCTACCTAGGAGATTCACAGCTAGTAGTGATTGACATGGTAACACCTGATTTTTCTTTGACAGCCTCATTTGACCAAAACTGTACCTCAGTTCTATAAAAATTCTAGTTCTGAGGAAATTCGGTTGTATAAAGACTAAAGTTTTCACTTGACCATAATCCTGGCTTGACTAAAAAGCCTAAGAAGCCTACTGTACACTACCTGAGCAAAGTGAATAAACAAGATTTCTGTTCAGCCAGAATTAGAGCACGATGGAAAGCGCTTTGACAGTCTCTGACATTTGGTTCCCACACTGCAGAAGTCACAAATGATGACGCTTACCAAACAGATGGCGTCCGACAGCAGGATGCTCTGAAATAGCCATCTTGGTTAAAGTAATTTATTTTAAATACCACTGACAGCTTCAAAGTGCTGAAATGAGAAAGCTTCTTTCACCGTGCTGATTTCTTAGGTAATGCAGAGAAGCAGAAGTGGCAAAATTCTTTGCCTTCTGGAGTGTGAGTGCATCCACAATAGACAACACCTACGCAGGTCTGCATGTGGTGCCTACCACAGCTATGGTGCTCACTTCAAATAAATTAAAACAGCATTGGGGGTTTTCTGGTACAATGTCTACCTGTCCACAGGTCTAACTTCATCAGACATATTCCCATTGATGCTAGACTCAGTGCTATCCCCTAGCACAAGGGGCTGGATGAAAGTGAGACTTGGATTCCAGTCTACTGCCATTGCACACTAGTTAGTCTTCATTTAGTGGCACTGGTCTATACCTCCATTTCTTCTCATCCTTCTGTCTGCCTGCGCACCTGAACTATAGATTCCCTGGGACAGAGATTTTCCTGAACTGCACAGTTCAGTGCACAATAATTTAGATGAGGATTTTTATTATGCAAAATAATTTTTAAGGACCTGAACTACCTTAAGAAATTCTTTGAGACTTACTCAGATGGTAAATTATTCAGACGGTAAGTTCTTTCCCTTCAAGTTTATATTAATTTTCTTTGACAAGAACTGTACCAGTTTTACAGCATACAAATAAAATTATTATGCCCCCTGACATATAAACTTCCTGTCTAGTTTGTGAGGAGAGGAGACAAGAGGACCAAAGCTGGAGGGTATGAGCTCAAAAAGTGTTTGACCTGAGCACATTCTTTGCTGATGAAATAGTGCAAATTCAACATTATAACCCAGAGTTAAATTTCACAGGTTAGAAGAGATGTTTAGGAAGGGTCAACTGTTAAAGCTAAGTAAAAAAGCACACAGCTCTTGGGACATAGTTTTTAATGAGGAATCAAAATTACATTAAAAAAAATAGATTAAACATCCCTCCATTCAGACCATGTCCACATAACTTGCCATCCAAGATTTCTAAAGTGGCCTATTTCCATAACCTAGTTTTGACTGATTTTGTTCTCTACGATTCCAGACTGTATCATAGATTCACATGTCTGATTTTACATCCCAGTGTAAACAAAATCAGTAAGTAGCCTACAAGGATGACCTTTGTAGCTCATGCTATGATACAATTCTGACACGACTAGATAATAAAAATGTATATAACCTGATATGGTGTAAGTGGCACACCTCCAGATACCTACTGCCTCAAACAATTTCACAATGCTGTGTGTCAAAACTCACAATTTCAATTCCAGCAAACTGATGTTGGAAAAAATCTTTCACCCTGGATTAGAGTAAAGACCTGAGACTTCCCAAGATGAAATGCCCTCTCACAGAAGAGCTCTGCCTGTTGATTACTTTGTCTCAATAAGATCAAAGGGAATTATTTGAACCTCACTGTTTTGAATTTTACAGGGCACTGTCATTTATATGATGAGACATTTGGTTACTGTTTATGAGAGTCAAGATGATATAGTCAAAGGAAAATACTTTGACCTTCTCTAAACCCAATTTTCCTTTCAATTCTAATAGTAAATTTTGACCAAAATCAATACGTTTCTATAAAGAATTTTGACTTCAGAAAATCAGCATTTTCTACTCCAAAATTTACAGGTGGTATTTCACAATGTGCAGGACAAAGGGGTACTTCATCTACCAACACATAAGCTGACAAAAGGTCTCTGGGATCCCATCTGGCATGATCTCCAGTTTAACACAAAATTAAAGCACAATAAAGGCTACATCATCACTTATATATTTTGATACAGGTTTTTTTCCCCACAACAGTTTTGAGTTCAGTGTTCAGCAACCTTTTCATAAGTACTTTGCCAGTTTGGTTTAGTTTGCACTTGACTTCTTTGTTTGGCTTTAGGAGTAAATAGCTACTAAAGAGGCAGATGTCCTCCTTCTGTCCTTTACCCCATAAACTCCAGTCTCTTGCTTTTGCTATTTTCACCATGCTGGAGCTAGTGGCTGTGAAACTACACACAAACCAGTCTAACTAATTGGAAAAAATAGATAAATTTTATCTACTAAATCAGTGAGACAACATGGCTCACCCTGAGACAACATAACTGCTGGATCTGACAGAAGGAGTGGTGTGTCAAAGGCTGGTTCAGTGAGACCTGATGGCTTTGGTACCAACTCGGTGTTAGAACAGTTTAACTGATCTGTCAAGTCACACTCACACTTTTAGTCTGACACGTTTGGCTTTGACTTGCTATGTAGGGAAGGGACAGTCCATTATCATGGATAAAACAGCAACAGCCATAGCCTAGTATTCTGCTGTTAAAAAGAAAATCAGGAACTCTCCTTTCCTGCTGGCTTCCCAGCCTTTGCAAGAGTGGGAACTCAGTGTCCCGTGAAGACCTGCTCACTGAAGCGGAGGCACCAGTGCTTTCCTAGTAGATGCAGTCTACCTCACAAGGGACACATGAACTCAATATGCTCTCCCACATGGAGACCTCTCATTTGATTGCTCCTGATCCATTACCACCTTAATAGCAAACAAAAATAATTTCAGTACAGTAAACATTCCTTCCATTTGGAATAAAAAACATACACAATCCCTCCTCTCCCTGATGTGAGAGAGAAATAGGGATTCAAGGACTAGGAGTTTGGGAATGATGTAACTACATGTGTGTGATCATAACTTGTTGTACACATTTCACCAATTCAGCTACATTTCTTCTCTTAAATGCCCCATCATGGTTAAATGACAGAGCAAGTATTACCATTTTTCTAAAGCCCTTAAGTACCTCTATATCTCACTGCTCTTCAGGCTGCAGTAAGCATGGTCACATGGTTTCAAAAGCAATACAGATAAACTCAAGTAATTTAATTTGCCATGACAAGCAGGTACAGAAGTTCAAACAAACACACCAGTCAGTCCAACTTTCTAGTTCAAAGGAGTTGTAACTCCAATTGTAATAGGAAGAATGAAGCACTCCAATACTCCTGCCGTGACCTGCCTTCTGCAAAAAAAAATTGTATGACAGATTCCTAAAGTAAGCCATTAAGATTTTTTTCCCCTTGTTAACACCCCAGTGAGAGAGATTAATCTTCTTACAAATATACATTTGGGTGATAAACTTATTAGTGTAAAGTTAGTGCTCATCAATCTAAATTTAATTAAACATATTTGTAAGCAAAAATTACCTTTAGCCCTTTTCTTCATGATGCCACTATTAAGCAGAAACAAGTTTGTTTGGATGTCTTTTTCCCAAATGTGTATGTCTCATGTTTGGCTTGTGTTTTACGCTTAAGCCTGAAATTCCAGAGTTTGTAATGCTTATGTTGCAAACAGCTACAATGTACTAAATGTTTTTCTGTTAAATTATGTTCTTTATTTAGCACATTTTAATTTCAGAGTATTCTTTATGTAGAAGTCACCTTTTCTTTCTCATTACAAATGTAATACATGGACATAAAAAAACCCCAAACCCCATTGTGGAGATGCAGTACTATATCATTATTTCCAAAAAACTTGCAGATGCATAGGCTCCAACTTTCAGAATTATTTTTGGACATCTAACTTTTAGGCCTAGTTCACCACATTATCTTATTCTGCTATTTTCTTTTCCATCACCATGCTTTCCAACATCCATGCATCAGTTGCCTACTCCTGCAATCTTTGTTGACCTTTTGAGATTACCATCATCTAAAATATCATCTGTATGGTGAAGCAGAATAGCAATGTTTGTCTTCACAAAGGAGCAATGTCCAGATGCTATCAACTGAGATGATGATTCCCTATGTTCTCATGAACCATTATTTAGCTGACAAAAGCTTTGCTAAAAAAAAGACTGAAGTTAAAGGAAAAAATATACCTGTTTTCAAGAAGGGCATCTTCTGCAGTATTACTGCATCCTCTATAATACCGGGAGGTAAAAATAGAGACGGCCACCATTTTGAAATATGAAAACCCACTTTTTTCTGTTGCAGTCTCTCTGGAAAGAATACTAGTTCACAAAAAAACCTCAGTGAAAAAGCAACAGCAGAGTAGGACTACTGATTCTGAACACATGGCTCCCTGCGATCTGCGCACAAAATTTCAGCAATTTTTAAGTATGCATGGAGCTTGCATTCAGCACTAGTTATTTAAATGGAATTAAAGCTCCCAGCACATGCACATGTTTTTATGTGATTAATGGATACCCATACCCCAGGGTTCTCCTTTCTCATGCGAATGTCTGATTATGTAGATCTCTTCAACTGAATACTCACTCCCCAAACAAAACTTAGTTGTGCAGAAACTTTAATGGAAAGGAAATATCCTTCAGTATAAAAATCAGTGTAGCTTTTAGGAATTGAAGGTACAGAAGCCAAACCTTTCACATAGAAAAAGAAATGCATTTATCCACATTAATGTGAGAAATATTTCATCCTATGTAAAACACATTAGCATATTAAATGCACGTTAGTTATCTGAAGTCTAGGCTCTTATAAGCACATACTGTTCATGAAAGTAAATGGACAGCACTACTGACTAATGCTAAAAAGATCCAGAAAATAATGCTCTGCAAAGTCACATTCACTGATTATAAGTACCTCACTAGCACAGGCCTTCTCACTGTCTATTTATCTAGCCCATACTTCATCAGCCTGTCTACAGGCGTGTACTGGGAGATAGTGTTGAAAGCCTTGCAAAAGTCAACGTAACAGCCATTGCTCTCCCCTCATCCCCTCATTAAATGACCAAGACAGTCATTTAATTATGGAAGGTTGTCAGGTTTGTCAGGCATTATCTCCTCTCCATAAATCCATAGTGACCACTCTCAATCACTTTCTTATTCTTAATATTTTTGGAAATGGCTTCCAGAAAGATTTGATCTAACATCTTCCTAGGAATCAAGGCAAGGCTAATCAGTCCGTAGTTCCCTGGCTCCTTCTCCTTGTTCTTCTTGAAGGCAGGATTGATGTTTACTTTTTTGCAGTCCTCAAGAACCTCCTCTGATCATCATGACCTTTCAAAGACAACAGACTGCTCTTGCAATTATATCAGCCAGTTCTCTCAGCACTTATGTGTGCATCTCATCAGGCCCCATAGACTTCTGTATGCTCAAACTGAGCCTTCTGTATGTTCAACCTGAGCTTCTGTAATTGGATCATCCTCTACGAAAGTAAATCTTCCCTGGTTCAGTCACTGATGTCAGGAACCGGGCATTCTTGAAGGCAGGTCTTACAGTAAAAAAGAGGTTAAAAAAACACAGAAACATTAAGCACACTGGGTTTCCAGGTTCTTTGTCACTACATCCCTTGCCTCATTCAGCAGTGGCCTAACATTTTTTCCAGTGTTCCTACTGCTGTTGATACGCCTACAGAAACCATTCTTGTTACCCTTCATATTCCTGTTAGATTCAACACTGGATGAGGTCTGGCTTTCCTTACCCCATACATATGCAACTGTGTAATGCTTTTTACAGTTCTTCTGGGTGGGCCTGACCCTGCTTCCATATATTGCTAAATGTCAGTTTTCAGCTTCTACTCAAATACATAGCTTTCTATTCCTGTTAAGATGTATAAGACTCTTTTTCTTTTACACATACAATTTATGGTATAAGGTTATAATATTTCTCCTCTGAAAACCATTCAGCTTGCACACAGAGAACTCTGACTATGCATTAACAGAACACAAAGCCTAAATCAGTCTCACATTTTTTCATAGAACTCCAAGAATCAAAGCTGCATGTCTTCAAATAATTCTTTACAAGACACAATCAGGGTTTTAAGTTTAGTGGTCATGGGCCATAAATGCCTGCTAAGGAAGAAGACAAGAAATAAGCATCAACAGACAAATGCATTACAGACAAACAAAATGAGATATATTTGACCAGCCAGAAGCTCAACACATGAATATCCTAGTGGCTGTCAAGAATTTTGTAGGCACAAAGCAAGACCCAGAAGGCAATACTTAAGAAAGAAATTACAGGCAGACTTTGTACAAAAGCTTATGGTTGTTTTCCTTGGAAGTAAATGGCACTATGAATATATACAAATATCTAGATCCCCAGTGGTACACAGGTAGAGTATGAGGTGGCTCAGTCAGTACTGGGCTAGAATCTCAGCCCAAATCTTTGTTAGAATTACTTAGTTTATCATTTAACACATGGGAGTGATGCCTGAAATGCTGGAGGGTGGGAGAAGGGGCTACATGTAAACATATCACAGGGACGGGCATTTGAGGTGATTCCTTTATAACAAGGCATAATCTGCATTCCCCTCTGGCTATAACATCACATACTCCAGAGAATACATTTCCTATGGCCCTGCTGTGAAAAGATAGCATTAAAGTGGACAAAAAAGCTACAAGTTGACTTGAATTAGGTGTAGCAAATGTTATTAAACTGGGCATTTGTAAGTCTGTTAGGACAAAGAAACCGCAGGGATCATAGATAGTAGCAACAGCAATAATAAAGGAATACAGTTTCTTACGTAAAAGGACTTCAGAAGCACCAGAATCCTCATCTCCATTTTACAGTGAGAGAGGCTGAGGTGTCAAGAGGTAAAAGAATTCATCTGAGCTCACTCACAAAGTAAGTGGCAGAGCAGAGAATGGAAATCCCACCCTCTGAATCAGTGTCCTGTTCACAAGACCATCTGATACTGGCAAATCACCTTGAAGGAACAAGCAGAAATGGAGACTATAGCCAGGGAATTCCAGTTATTACTGTGAAGACAACAGGGAGGAAACATTTTCTACTGCAAAGTCAAGTGACAATATATGCTCATGTCATTTAGACTTTGGAAAGATCTCCCATCATGGGTCCTTGGAGAATCCTCCTCAGAAATACTGAAGAGCAGGATGACATAGATGGGGATACAACATGCACAGATTAATGCTGCCTTCCAGCTTAACATGAAAACTTCATATCTGGCTCCAACATATCTTGATCTAAATATCTTTTCACTCTACCAAATATACCTTTGAATTTAAACATTTGTATTTAAAACTTAACTTTTTTCTTTACTGACATTCACTACCCATTATAAACTTTGGTCTTTCAAGAGGATTCTGTGTAAGCTTTCAAGCTACTCTTAGCACATATCAGTGCATAACCACATGGGAGGTGCATGGGAAATGGTTCAAAGTTGTATCAGGGGAGGTTCAGACTTTACATTAAGAAATATTTCTCTAGTGAAAGAGTGGTTAAACACTGGAACAGGTTTCCTAGAGAGGCAGCCAGTGCCCTGAGCCTGTCAGTGCTTAACAACATCTAGACAATGCTCTTAACAAAGTGCTTTAACTTTTGGTCAGCCCTGAAGTGGTTAAGCAATTAGACTACATAATAGCTGTATGTTCCTTCCAACTGAAATATTCTATTCTATCCTATTCTAAACCAGCCCTATATGTAGTTATATAGTAGTCCAGAAGTACAACAGAAGGAAGATGGGAAGGGTGGAAACATGCTCTCTTTCTAGAAACCAACTTGGGCTCAGAAAATATCTAACCCTACCTATGAAGCATTGTGACCAAATATTTCTATTATCTACTCTACAGACCCAGTCAACTCAACATGGGTCTTCAGCCCTAAATTTTGGCCCATCAAGCAGAGGTTAAAAACCCTGTTGTGCTAAAATCAGTCTCTCTTTGGATGGCAAGAAGGCAGTGAGCAAATGTAAGAAGACAGCTCCTGAGCTGGAAAAATTGCACAGCTGTCCTGTGCTGCTCAAGTCTACACAAGTTTCCATCTCTCCCTCGTGCCTCATTTCATAACAGAAGCATGCTCCTAATGACCAGCACTAATTCTGACAGCAATACAATGTCTTATGTTGATTTAAGGATGGAGACAGCACTAGCAAGAGATATTGCTCAAATTAACTGCCAAAAAACCAAATACCTACAGTCCACTCTAAGGCTGCCCTTGGTTCCTTCACAGGTCCATTGGAGACTGCAATGTTGACAGAATGCACAGGAGCCAAGTGCTGGAGGCCTGACCTGGAGATTGCTTTCCTGCATATTGAAAAACAAAACCAAACACAAAACCAAACAAACAAATAAATGGAGTGTATAGCCAGTATAATTACCCAACATAATTATCCACCCCACCCCTCTCCAGAAATCAGAAGAGCCGATACAGCGTCTAATTTCAGCTCGGGTGAAATGGTGCTTCAATGACATCCCCAGCTAAGGCAGTTTAGGAAAAGAATAAAGTAATCTGATCACTAAAAATTACTGTTTAATGAAGATCAGTTACTCATCTGGCACTAAGCTGAAAGATCAAATCCAGTGGACTCCATATGGTTCTCTCTGCCAGTTTCAGTGGAGTCCTCATTAGTTACACCTATTCCTTACTTACCAGCTGAACCTGCTGAATCAATCTATACACAATTCCAAATAGCCTTTATTGTAGGAATGAAATATGAGCTTATATGAAGAGAGCAACATCTGTTGCCTTTACTTAGTTTATAGGCTGGGAAAAGTCATGCATTCAGTGCCTGACTACAACAGGACATGGGGACACCACATAGTTAGGAAGAGGAATCATACGCTAACACCTTATCTGATCATAACAGCAGCCCTCAAGGTATTACAGCTTCTTCCCACTTATATCTCAATTCTTTTTGGTCCAAAGTCATTCTAACAGCTCTTGAGGCACAGATATGGCCTCCCACAATTCACAGATTGTGACCAGAAACCCTCCTGGAGCCACGAGTGCTGAGGGAAACACTGCCTGGTCCCCTGGAGACACGCTGTCCTGCCATATCCACCTGGAACAGTGAACCATTAGGCAGAAGTACAGTACACTGCTGATATAAAGCTCAGCTGCACTTGGACAATAGGCTTCATAAAGCTTGATAACATTATTGTGTTGCATATTTTAGCACCTGATGGTGATGGCTGAAGCAATCTCACAGCTTCAGCTGCAATGATTCAGAAGAGGACAAAAACATCTGAAGGAGAGATCTCCTTTTGAAAGCCAAATACACTCATCCCCCACAAAGCAAAATGACAGTCTGTGTAAAGCACATTTTTGTGATACCACTCCCACAGTGCGACAGCTATTTATAGCATCTCCTAACCTTACCACTGTCCCAAGGCAATAAAAGTCAACTGAGCCAGTGATGACAATCCAGGTCAGCCATATGCTAAATAAATCTTTTCATTGTCCTGAAAATATACAGCTCAATATTTATCTACACTAAAGGAGCTTGGAAGCCTCACTGCTCACATTGCAAGTCTGGAAAAATCAAGTGGGCCGAATCAGAACCTCTTAAATTCCCTTTCCTGTGGGTAGCATGAACAACTCGGAACATTAACATAAGCCTCTGATCATCTAATGAGCCCTTTCCACTTAATGTGGGCAAGACACTGGCATTAAGGCTTTTTTCCAAAACATTTTGCATCTGACAAAAACTTCTTAGAGGGAGGAGCCCAAGGAAAAGACTTGCACTACTTGGCAATATATGAAGAGTGAACAATTTAGCAAGAAAGATTTTATGCCATATATGTCAGTACAACATAGGCTACACATCTCAATGACAGGATTAAGGCCTTAAAGGAATAAACTGTAAGAAACTACAAATTTTTTTATACCTATATTTTTCCAGAAAATTGGCAGTTTTCTGCCATGCTGTTTGGGGTATCAATTTAGTTATTAGGTCTTCCTCAGCACAAGAGTACATTCTGTGAGTATTCATGGTTTTTAATAGAAATGGGTCAGTACCACATTTTTCATCCTGCATCACTGACAGCGATAAACCTACCTAGTCCTGCCCTCATAACAGAATAAGGTAGCACCTGCTTTGTGCACAGTAGTTCTTAAGCAAAGGTGGCTGAATAATAAAGTTAGTAATTTGTTATTTGATAAGAAATGCCAACATTTTCAGCCAGCGTGCCTTAAAGCCTATTACTTGTCAAGCAATACAGCCTGTAAAGTTGCATGCATTCACTAAGGATATTTACTAAAGCAAAGTCTAACGATGAGTACTCCTAAGACCAAATTTATCTGACTAGTCTTCAGACAAGGTTTCTACAGCTGGAAGGAAAATTGAGCAGTCTTAAATGGTAAATATGCCTTATGTATGGCTTCAGACATCTCAGCATCAAGCCTTTGATGCAATTTCAAGTCATACTGGAGATATGCAAGCCTTCTGCAGCAGAACCTGAGACTTGGCCCACGTTTCTTCAAAAACAAGCCGAGGCTGATGAGCATTCTTGGGGGAGACTTGGCACTGTTTTGTGCCAACAGCCTGCCCTTCCTCTGCATGCCAAGCTGGATTTATGGGTTTGTATGAAACACAGACATGACAATAATGCCCTTTTTTTTTCAGGTTTGTTTTAAAGTAAAAGCCTTAAAGTTACCTCAGGGATTGCAAATTTGCATGGACGAGCCAGAGGTAACCCTTAGGCCCAGGGACAAGCTAAAAATGGCTACTTTTACACAGCTTCTTATCAGAACTTTGTCTCAGAACAAAGAAAGAGTGTCAAAACACAGTGTGCACTGCGGAAGCCTTCCCTGTTAAAAAAAAGAAGGTCAGGTTAAAGAGCAAACACATGGCCTTCTAATAAGTGCAAGGCAGATGAGAGAGAGGAAAATAGGGGAAAGGAAAGGTAGCACAAATCTGATAACAGAACAGATGCTGAGTATCCAGGAGGTCATATCTCACATTACTTTAACTAGCAGATTACACTACCTGGCACTTTTCCAATAGCAAGGTAACACCGGTGGCTTTTACTTATCTTTCGCAGCAATTTCATCTCCATTGCTCTGAGTGCATGAATGAAAACACAGGCTTGATAGGCAGTCTTTCCCATAGAAGCAGAAGTAATCGCTGTTCTGATAAGAGACAGCCATAAAAAGTGAAACTGTGCTTTCATGATATATTTCATTCTTGAGGCTACAAATCCACAACTTTGTTAAAATCGGCACACCAGCCAACTTGCTGATGTAGCAACCAACAAGGAAATGTTACATGATAAGTTAATGAGCTGATTTTGATAATTACTTCTTCATATCCAGTAATTTCTAGTAGACATTATTATCAACTTAGCTAACACGCCGCGACTGTGAGCAAGCATGAGTGAACATAGAAGTGTATGCCATTAAACATACAATAAACAAAAATATCTGATACTAATTACACAGTTGATATCATTAGGAAAATTTAGAGCAGTTCACTGTCTTGGAAACCAAAAGCAAGCAGGTATTCAAGATATTCAAGTATAACATGTTTGGTTTGTTTTTTTTGTTTTGTTTTTTTTTTTTTGATTTAAGGATTTTTTTGTAAAAAAAAAGGCATAAAAAAGCAATATGTTTTCTTTCTGCTGGAAAGTCAGGTGAGACTCAACCTACTTATTAGGTCAAAGGATACATATTTGATAGGGGGAGATAGGCTTTGGCTTTACTGAGCCTTTTCTTCTATCTCAGGCATGTAAAAATCCTCCAATGATTTGGTTAGACTGAATAGTTACGGCTGAATCCTCAAAGACCACAAAAAACTATTAGTCAATAGTATAAAGCTTATTTAAACATTAGGAAAATCTATTTGGAAAAGAGAGAGTAAGCTAGTGCTTTGCACAGTTAACAGATCTGAGTGTCTTTTAGTCAGTGCCGCTGTTGGAGTAGCCACCTTTCCAGGCTGGAGTATTTCCCCTCTTTCCACAGGGGCATAAGTTACCATTGGGGTAGTCTTTCAGCTGCAAGGTTGAAAGATCATAAAAACAGAGACTGGCTTCTATCGAGCCTATGGAGAGGATATTTGTCAGGAGAGATATTTCTATAAGTCTTTTCTCAAAGTTAATCTATATATTTACCCAGAAAAGTTCAGCCATTTCTATACCAATGTTTAAGTTATAATAGCTCTGCTGTCCTTTGAATATCCAAAGCAGATAAACCCTACACCTGCCAGCTTTCAACTTTGCCAACCACAACCTGAAAATCCCTGTACAAGGCCAGACAATACATGAACTATTTCTATGTGTCCAAGTTTGCTTGGAGGTGGTTTTCACTCCCGCCATTTGGTGCTTATGAGAGCCACGAACAAAATGTACTGGCTAAACTCAGGCATTATCTAAGTTTTCCCCACGCATCTCTGCTGACTTCATAGTGCTCCTGCAACCTGCTGTTCCCAGCTTGCCTTCTGAGTATGTAATATTCTCCTCTCAAGCTGACCACAGGCCAAGAAATGTTTCACTGCAAAACCAAGATTCCCAAATTTTTTGCATTCTGTATGAAATAAGACAACTTCAGCCCAACCAAATAATTTGTCTAGTCTAGTATCCCATCTCTGACAACAGCAAGTAGCAGGTGTTTAAAGAAGCACTGGCACAAATTAGGTGATCCTCCCCCGCTGTACTCCTGTCCCAGCTTCCAGTAATTGGTAGTTTAAGGACTTCCTGAGCTGAAGGCTGCTTCCAGACCTTTGTGCTTAATAGCCTGTAATGGCTCTTTACTCTAAGAATGTGTCGATCTTTCCCTGAACCCATTTATTCTCTTGGTCTCCACAGCAGCCTATGTAATGAGCTCCTCAATTTAATTAAGGGCAGCGTAAAGTACTTACTTCTGTCTGGTTTTAAAATTCTGCCTGATAATTCAATTGGTGCATCATATTGTGAAGAACAGCAAGTAATCACTTGCCTCTCTACACCTTCTGTGATTTTATGAATCTATTCATATACCCCTCCATGCACCTTCCCCTCTGAAGTGGAAGCACCCTAGACTCTGTTGGCTTTCACTGATACTGAAGCTGTTCCATCTTTGTCAATGTTTTCCAGCACAATTCTCTTTTTTGAGGTAGGACTGCCAGAATTAGAACAAGTATTCCAGAGGTTTATCAGTGGTGTCATTGTACTATCTGCACTGTTATCTTTCTTCCCCTCCCTCATTCTGAGCCCTTTATTTGCCTTTTTATCACTGTGAGTACTAAATTAATCATTTCATAGAAGTACTTGTAATTATCCAAAGATCCTTTTCCTGGATGCTAAATGGAAATATCAAGCCCAAACTTTAAAGCCTTTTTCCCCCCTGTACATTATTTTGCCTTCATCAATCCCACATTTCAACTGCAATTTGCTGCAGTCATTCACCATCGTAAGATCCTTCTGCAAATTTTCCCTGATTAATTGTGCAGAGCAGTGGCAAGCTTTTCCCCCTCACACTTTGCTCTCTGTGAGCAGTGCTGCTCCCATGACAGATCCCCAGTTTAACCACATGGACATCATCACTTTTAGCCCTAGTTTCTGTGCCAAAAGCTTTTTTTCCTACCTCACTGGAAGCTTTCTGATAGCCCACGTATGCTCCCCTTCATCCAGACCATCTCAGTTCATGGGTCTCATGCCTGTCAGCAATTTCTGCAAGGATCACAAGACCTGACTTCCTTAGGAAAAGCTGTGCTGGCTCTCCTCCAGCACATCACGTTCAGCTGTTCATTTGCTAATCCTGCATCTTATCAGCAGCTCTACCAGTTTCTCTGATTAAAAATTGTTGCTGTGTTACCCCATCAACAGCTTGTGAGCCCCGATGTGACTACCCCACCCCTTCAAGACTGGAGCTGGTTTAAGGGAGCTATTATAAAGCCTTCTCAGCAAATTACTGTTTGAGTTCCATCAGGATACTTAACAAAATCAAATCCTAGCAATTAGTTATTGGCCCTTTTGTCAATGTGGTCTTTAACTTTTCACATTAACCTTCCCATTTGCCTTGGGCTCACCTATGCAAATAGCTGCTCAGACTTAGACACTCTTGGGCACCCTCAGCAGTGAACACTGACGCAAGAAACTCAATTAGCACTAAAAAAACTCAACTCCTTGTGAAATACTCACTTATGTGTGTGTCACTGCCTGCTGCCCAAGGAACCAGGGTATGCAAAAGCAAAGATCTGGGTACCTTCCCAGCCACCCAACATCAACATCTCTGAGACCCCAACAGATCTTTCTTCCTTCCCTCTCAACCCCTCACCACACAGCCCAGTTTGATGAAAGCTGCATGGACACTGGCACATCTCCATGAAACACTGCAGCTCTACGCAGCTCTGACCAGCTTTGCTTTCAGCCTCAAGCCTAGACCTCCTGTACCTAGTATGCAGCTTATATCCACTAGAGACAAACCTGAAGACAATGAAACAAATTTCTACTAATAATTTTACCAAACACTTCAAACCCAGAGATGAGAGGCAACTACAGTACATCAACTCCCCAAATATGTTCTGGCAGGAGCATTTGCATCTATCACATGAAACAGCTCGTATTGATGAGGTGCAAGACAAAATAGAGCATTCTAACTTTTCTGCAACCATCTCCTTGATTAAAGTAAGAAATCCAGTAGACACAAAAAAACACAAGAATTCTATGAAAGGAAATAAGAGACAAAGCAGAAAGAGTATAAGACCTGCAGGAAGTTTTATCAGGGTAACAGAGGAAGAGTCTACTTCATGATGTTGTCATTTCTGAGTTAAAACTGCAGTTCACATGTGTTTCTGTGTTCTCACACAAAAAGGATATTCTGAAAAAGTCCATTCAAACTCTGGGTACAAGATTGGTAGGTTAATTTTCCTACCCTAAAAGGACAAACCAGATTCACGAAACAATTTGTATGTGAAGAGGCTTTCACAAGTTGTGTCCTGAATAGCTGTTTATGGTTTCTTAAATGTAGACATGCAAATTGTTACTACTCTGCAGTAATACCTGGATCTCCAATTAGTGTCAAAACAGCGTAAGAGTAACCCAAGTGCTGGTCAAAGATCTGTAGTATTTTTTCTATTCTCTGTTTAGCATCACCAGCAGACATATATTCAGCAATGGCTTCTACCTTTCAGAAAGTAAATTATAGATGCAATTAGATCCAGAGCTGCGCTAAATTACCCAATCCCTTAAATCTTGTTTTACTTCAAGAGTTAATCTTCTCAGAAGTTAGAGAAAGCATATACCTTCATGTCAATTCCTATAAAGGGGACTAGCTTCAGAGTCTATATTGCATCAAAATCACTGTGACTTTGCTCCTACGTGCCCTCATTGGTCAGGCCCTGGGTTCAGCCAGTTCCCCTGGAAATTCCATAACAATCCTCAGCTGCAGTGTGGAAAAAAAGCCTTGCATCCAAGAGTTGTATACTGAATCAGATACTTCACTGTAAGAAAAATACAGTCATGTGGAGTCTCTGAGCTCATATCAGAGCTCAGATTTATATATATATATATGTATATATCACTGGGTATCACACATTTCTTGGTCTTCCTTTTATTCACTTCAGGTGATTTTGCCTTCACTTGTTTACGTGCAATTTTTTCCCTAGATTTCTTTCTAAATGGGAAAAAAAACATCAAGGGTACTTTATAAAGTATCCTTTATAGGGTACTTTGATAGAAGGCAAAAAAATTTTACAACAAACAGGGTCTTTCCCAGTCTGTTTTTCAAACATTATTTCTGAAAAGATACATTCAAATGTGGTGATTACTCTTCCCAGAAAAAGGTGACAAACCTTGGAGGACTCCTTGCAGCAACAGAAATGTCAGGATTAATTTGTTTGAGGAGGAAAGGGAAAAAGGTTATACAGTTTGTGATGCAATAAAGATTAAGAGTTTCCTTTACCCTTGTAATTCACCAAGAAAGAGACTAATAAAGGAGCCTACGAAAACACGAACAAAACACAAATGTTTTCTTGAAATGAATTATTTTGCTGGATTTTTTCTGCAGTCAAAACCGATTTGTTTTAGGAGGGGTGTTTTATTTGGTTTTTTAGCCGTTAGCTATGAATGCTGGGTCTGGAAAATACCTTCCATGTCATGAAATCTAGTATTCATTGTTTCAGACAAATTTATCATCTGTTTGAATTCATAAAGTTGTCAAGGTCCATCTTAAATGTTGTTCCTTCTCTCTTATTTACACTGAGAAGCCATGCCAGATCTCCACTCTTATCATTAAGATCCTTTTTCTGTAATTTCCATCCAATCATCATCCCCCTCCACAATCTTCCTTAAATTTCTATTACTAGAATTATCATATTTCATCCAAAGATTAAAGTTGAACTGACAACCAATGGTTTATATACGATATTTCAACACAATAAAGGCAACTGAAAGCCTTGCTCTAGAAATCTTTAAAGCCTTGGATCAAAACCCTTTGAGTGAGATTATGCAGGATGGAGATGTGTATAGAGAGTTGGAAGCTCACATTTCAAAGGTTCTGGAAGCAATCAAGTAACTGGGATGATAAAATTTAATAACTGTCTTTCCAAGTAAACAATGAGAAATGCTCTAGGGAATTCTGAGCATAAAGGATTTGCAGCTGCATTACAGACTGGCCATCAACATTACAGAAGATTGATACGTTTTTACGCTTTAAAAAGCAAAGGAAGTCAGAATGGGAAATATTTTCATGATAATACATTTGATCCAGACAAAACGACAGGATACACAGAATCTGTATTTTGTAGTTCAAGTGTAGACAAAACATGATGACAACTAATTGGATGGACTTGACTACAATATGATCATGTGGTTTGGGTTTTTTTTCACCATATGCTAAATAATATATACTGATTTTCAAAATGGTGCAGATGTTCTATGTTATCACTCTTGACATCCGGAAAAAAAAATCAGAAGATAAAAATCAGAAGATCAAATAAAGCTTCATTTGATCTGGAAGACAGAGAAAGGGAAAATAAAGCAAGATAAGAAAGAGAGGGAGAGAGGACTAAACCCTCAGCAGTTTAGAATCGCAAATAAAGGAGTTATTTTTATTGTTTAACATTAGTCTTGGAAATGTGTTCTTGCTTCTCAGATGCTAGCACACTGTTTTCAAAAATAACCTAATTCAAGGTAATTTATCAGACCAGAATCCTCCATTGGCATAAGCTATTTACAAGCTGAAATGTCATTAAGTCTCAAGAACTATTTGGTCTCACGCAAACTGTATAATGAAGTATTTTGATTTTCTTCTTTTCTATAAGTCAAATGTGTGCCTTGCAGTTTTGCACTATGAGCTTCAGAAAGTTGTTTCATGTGTGTATTTTTCTGAACCTGTTTCCAGATTCATGAAGCAATAAGTGTCCTTTTCCTTCTTTGTGTAGCCTCTCTTCCTTGAAAATGGAAATAATTGGAATTCTCACTGTCCATCTCCACATTTTTCCCCCATTATAAGCTTCCATTTAGCAAACAGGTTAAAAATAAAGTCTTTCATTTCTGAGTATGCAAACAAAAATTGAAAAGGTAATGACGGTCCATATAACTAGTCAAGTAAAGAATACTTCAAGAGGTTTTAGACTGTAGATTAAAGAAAAAAGGGAACATTGTATGTGATACTAGAAGAATTTTACCAAGTATTGATATAAGAATCAAATTCTCTTCCTCCCAGATGCACAAATATCTAGGACTCCAGGAGTGACACAGAACAACATAAAGTGTTAAAACAATCTAAAAATAACATTCTTTTCTGACAAAAGATTTCAAAAGCACACAGGACAGGAAAATACTCTCTTCTGAAAGGCAAGTCAGACTTTCAAATTCCAAACACAATTTTTTACAGAAAGAAGGAAGTCTAGGTAACAGAGCAGGGAAGGGAGTTCAGGCTTTGCCTGCATAGTTCAGGGTGGGGAGGGAAATATCCTACATTTACTATTCATTAGAGTGACACTTGACAAAGGTAGATAAAATGTGAAACTACCATTCACTAACCAATTATATTTTGTTTTCTCTGTAGGGCAGCAAGCCAAGAAACTGAGGTAAGACAAAGTTTTTATCCCTCACCTTCCCTCCCCAGGACTGGATGAGATACAAAGACATGAAAAATTCAGTGAATACTTTTTTCTTCTCATTCCTCACCACAAAGACTGTACAGTTCAATACCGTACACCGCTGTGCTTAAAAAATCTAGATTTGTGCACCTGGGACAACAGGGACCTATTTCCTAGCAAGGCTGGACAAACACTACCATGCTCCAAACACCTGCCCCTTTGTCCCCTCCAGACCACTGTTGACTTTCTCCCATTTCCTCTGTCATGGTTCGTATGCACCAGACTAAGTCCTATGGGAGCCAACATGTGTCCCTCACTTCCAATTCCTCTGTCTGAAACAAACTGAAAGACTTCAGCAAAGGGCGGAGAAAGAGGATGTGTTGCAGTAAGTGAATGGCAGATGAAGAAAATGAAAAGCAAGTGACAATTCGCCAGCAAGTCTGTGTAGCAACCTGTTCCTGCAGGACCTCGTCCAAAGCTCAAATTCAGTCAAAAGGTTTTGTTTACTTTTAACAAGTTTGGAGGCTTCAGGATGAATTTTCAGATCTTTACACAAGCCAAAACTAAAAACAAGCAATAAGGGATCTGGGTAGAAAATATAAACCATAATAAATTGCCACCTTCCCCCTCTTTCCATCACCAACTGTCTGGCAATTTAGAAACAAGGAAAAAAGTATACCTGATGTGACAATATTCCCTCTTCCTTCAATGCACAGAAAGCAGAAAAGAAAAAAGCTGAAGATAAATTTCCAGAACTGGAAGAGAAACTGACTCAAGATCTGCTCCGAGGTGTTAAATTCCGAATACCCAATATGTTTAGAAAACATTAATTCATACTTACTTAGCCCTGAATAAAACACAAGTTGTCTACCAAAAATACTTACATTTGAAATTTATTCTGGGTAATCAAATTTGGATTTGTGTGTAACCATTAAAAAAATAAATATATTTTAAGAAATCAGTCGCTGTACCAAACCTTGGTATTTCTGCCTGATGGAGTGTTTCACATCAGGTTATGACCATAAATTCACTTATGCCATACAAAAGTACAAACCTTGCTAGAATCCCATTGAGGGCCTGCTACCTTCAGCATGCAGCAGCCACTTAAGTGGTGCTGCAGGGGAGTTCCAAGGCATGCTCAGTCTGGAGGATGGTTATTGGCCTGCCTCCAGACCACAAGGTACAGCTATCACGGAGTCACGCCTAGGTCTCACTCTTGGAATAGGAAAGCTTTCAGGCGGACACCAAGGCAGAAAAGTGCAGGCAGCACATGAGTGACAGCACTGATCTTTATGGCTGAGAAGTGGAGAACTTTAGCACTCATTAGCAGCCCTGCTCAATCTAATTAAAGAGATGCTGTAACTGGAGTATTTTTTTTTTTTTGGAACTAATTTCAAAAATGCTCATTTTTCTCATGATCTGCCCTTTAAACATCTCTTTTTTTCATCTGAATTCTGTTAAAATATACATATGGGGTTTTTCTTCCTCCCTGTTGACTCACCAGTTGTATGTAAGCAGGCTAAAAAAAAACCCACCACACAATACAAAGCACTGTCAAATGCGCATAACAAGAAAACAGCAGGGAGGAAGAAGATTTGGTTTTCCTCTAATTTCTTTATGGCTACAGTAATACTGGGTATTGTTTCTGTACTCCCTATACAGCTACAGGAAAAGACACAGTTTGCTAGTGCTCCTTCTGGGTCAGACAAATCCTCAGACACCGTGACCTGACAGCAGCCTTCCCACTTCAAGCCCATCTATAGCTGGAAGAGATCTCGACTTTAACCTCATTTCAGGGCATGTCACACTACTTGCATGTTAGCTTAATTGGAAAGATTTTGAGAGTCCAAAAGGGACTCATAATGCCACACTTTGCTTTTGAGTTGATGTATTACTTATTTGCTGGAGTCAAAATACTAATATGAAATGAAGTCACTGAACAAGACCACCATGGAATTGAAGGAAAATATTATCTGTTTATGCGCTGGTTTTATTATGAAATAATAAGACCAACTTGTGAGGCTTCTATCAGTAAGCATTAAGATGTGAATAAAGTTGACAGCCTGAGACACAAAAATCCTTTACCACAAAATTACTAGAGCAAAAGGTACTAACTGCACGAACTTCCTGCCCACTTTTACACTGGAGCTCCTCACCCTCCACCCAGAAGTAGCACTTTGAGCAGCAAGGAAGTCTGTCAATAGCTAAGTTCAACCCAACTTTAACCTCATCTTTTCTTGAGGCTTTTAAGAAGAGATCTAAGTGTCTTCTCCTCCTGCACACAATAAAAATACATGCCCCCTAACAGTTGACAGTGAAGGAATGCTACCTCATTTTACAGTTTCACATGACTAAATGGTCATTAAATCATGGTGTTTTCGGCTAGAAATAACTTATGCTGGATTAAAATCAGCAAGAGAAAGTGGACTGATCATCATGCCTTGAACTGTCACTCCAGATGCAGAGTTATTAAAAGAAAAATAATACAATTCTTCTGAATTAAAAAAAATAACACTTTCCTTGAAAACTTGTTTTGTTATCTCAACCACAACAAAACCCAGTAAGGTACAGAAATAAACTTACTGTATTTTTCCTTTCAGTTATTTTAATGTTACATAACCTATTCAAAAAAGCACACACAGAAGGAAACCATTTCTTTAGTCAGTAACAATCTGATGCACAAAATAACACCTTGACAATAAAATGGCTATTGCTACAGCAAATGAGCAAAAAATATCCCAAGTACTTTTTCCTGCTCGTAGATAAAGAAGATGCCAGGCCAGGCTGCCCTCTGCAAGCTCATTGCATGTGTATAACCCAGGAGAGATAAACCCTGACCTTTCCTTTGCATGGAAATCCAAACCACTTTAGAACATCTGATCCGAAGAGATTGTAATACATATGTGAAAAACACCCAAGCACAGGACAACTAGGTTACTTGTGGTTACTTCTTAAGTCATTTCCCCAGCACTCGAAATTGCATTGAATCACTAAGTGTTACGCTGATTTTGGTATTGCATCTACTAAAAAAAGATAAAGACATCCATCCTGTATATCCCTTGAATAAATAAAACATTCACAAAATAAGAGTGGACAGTGAAGAGGGGTGGGAGAAGAAATGTTTCTCACAGGGTGCTACTGTAATCATATCTTGCCCTCCTTCTAGTGATACTCATCAAGAGAGGTAACAGCACAGCTTGTCCAATCCAACTTGGGAAGTTGACCCACAGCACAGGAGTCACAAGGAGGAGGACCTGAACGAGGCTACACATGCACACCCCCAGAATGCTACTGCATCAAGCTGTTCCAGCTATGTTCTCCTAGCTGCGTTTACCAGAGCAGGACAGAGTGAACACAGTGAAGAAAAAAACACAAACCAATGCACCATAGCAAATGATAGCTTGATCATCAAATGTTAAGAAAGAAGAGTGCCCAACTGCTGCTCTACCCAGGATTAAAATATACTTTTTAGTATTGACTTTGGCTGCTCTTAAGGTGAACACAGTCACTGCTGGTGATAGGGGTGGTACCCACAGAGGAACTACTAGTAAAGACTGAGGACCTGCTGGCCAGAACCATTACAGGCAGAAGTATGGTGCTCTTGTGTATAGCTAGAAAAGAGCTCACATTCCTACACATCTACTATAGCAACAGAGAAGGGTAAACCATTGGTTCCAAATTTCACAAAAAAAGTATTTAACTGGCAAAGTTAATATGACGACAAGACCATCCTTGCTGGCTGCCTGCACAGCAGGATGTCATGACAAGCTCCACAGGCAATACTACTTCCCAAAAGCCACATTCAGGCTCTAGAGCCATGAAGTGATACGGAAAGATTAGGAAAAGTGTCTACAGAGAAAAATCCACTGGGAAGGCAATTACAACTACCCAGTAAGGTCCTCGCAATTGCAGACAGGTAGGTTCTGTAAAGCAAATACTACAGTAAAGCTCTTGCACAGCTAAAGTAGCATAACTCTGGACTTCTATAAAGGAAAACTGCTTTGTATCACTTGAGGTGTTATCCACAAATTACATGTTCCTAACAGGAACATACCAAATCAATTATTTAAAAGGACTGAGTTAAAAAAACAAACAAACAAAAAAAGGCACTTCCAGAGAATATTTATAAGAACAAGAAAAACTCTCAAATTCCCATTGCTGTTGGAAGCGCAGAAAATGGTAACTTCTATGTACTGGAACATTATAACCCACACCCAAAAAATCATTTCTTTTTTGCCTGAGAAAATTGCAGTGCTTCAATCTAAATGAATTTTTAAACTACTTTAGTCTTACTAGTGCAAATCAGAATGTGAAAATTACTTGCCCTTAATGATGTGTCATTGTAATTGAGGTCAAATCTGCATCCACTGGATGTAAGCTAACCTAAAACACTGTTAAGAGAGTGTTTAGAGAAGTTAGAGTTGCTCTGGAGCTATTTTCTTCACACTGGTATGTAAATCAAATATAAACTTCCCACTTAGTAAATCTCTAAGAAAAACATACCAGTAAATTATGTACAGTAATAAAAAATGTACTATCTACTGTGTAATGAATACCAATTCAGATTCTCACACCTATTTTGTTATTCTGATTGCTTTGGTTTTCAAGGTACCTGGCTGCAAAGAGAAATATTGAAACCCCAGCCCATCCACAATGCAAAAACACCTACCTCAATTTGCAGAGAAACTGGTGCAGTGATTTTGTTATAAAAGGGTCATGATTCAAATGCCAAATGGCATTACTTTAACGCTGTTGACAATGCACTGCTAATCAAAGCATATGAGATTGAATACCTACCCAGGCTATTTGAGTGACTGCTCATTTTAGTAGGCTTTGAAAACAACATTGCTGGTAGTAGCAATACTGTAAGCTCCATTTTCTTGACAAGTCAGGATTTAACTTTCCAAAATTGAGAAATGCTGTACTAACTGATGAAGACTGTCATTTCATCTGGAGGAAACACAGTAAATTCAAGCTTTGTTCTCATGGTCTAACATGTCACCAGAAACCTTTGCTGGAGTTACAGAAGTACTATACACAGATAAGAGTGCATTACCTCACCAATAAAATGTTTCAGAAGCTTTTCCAGAAGCAGCAGCAGAAAAACAACGAGCAATTGAGATTTGAGAGAAACTATTTGTTCTATCTTATGAGTTAATTTATAATGCCAAAATATGCCATTAACTAAAGTAACAGAATATTTGTAACTTCATTTTAAGGTCATCAGTAAAAAGCATGTTTACAGCACTATCAATTGTGAAATTTCATTTCTACAGAGTTGTTCATATTGTTGATTTTAACATACATTATAAATCAAGGAGTAAGCCTTGCATTTGTAGGTATGAACCAAAAGAGGTATTTTCCTCAGCCATAATTTTTTCCCACATTGCTTTGTATCTCAATTAGCTTTGGCCAGACCTGCCAATATTTTCAACCAATGCTGAGGATTATGATCTTTTTCTTTTATAACAAAGAAAAAGAATTTGTCATCATATCTCATCTGAATGACTGCATCCTAAATATAGAGCAATATTTTTCTTTGTAACATGTACAAGATATTGTTCTGGGATCACATTCACTTTAGTGTGTCCATATTCACTGGCTTGAAATTCAAATGAGAATGGAAAGCATAAACTGTTTTCCGAGAAATACTTCGAAGGAGAAGTATTCAGCACCATTTATTCAGCACCATTGTGCATTATCTGTCCCACTAACATTAGACTCTTCTAAAAGCTACTCAAAAATGGACTTCCTATTGAGCTGATCACCCCTAACTGAACTACTCATCAACCTCATCTTTCCCCATAACTTCATCTGACAGGCAGACACTCTCAAGAAAATGAAGCCAGACACTATAGCAAAGGAACAAGGCAAACCAGAAACATGCAGGAAAAGTAGGTTGCCCAGAAGCAAGAGGTCTGTTGCAGGTACCCTGAGCCTCTTCCTGCAATCCCTACATTTAGGAACCTACCGTGTTGCACTGAAGACCAAGTGTCAAGTCTGGTGCTAGCTCCCTCAGGTGGAATATTTCCCCCCAGACACCTACACACCCTGATCTCGTATTTTTTAAGAGCTGCCTGATGCTGAAGTAAATGCAAACACACTTGTCATCTTTTGTTCAGCTTTGTATGTGATGTCCTACATTCAGGGAGCTCAAGTGAAATTATGCTACCTCTGTTCATCAGCAAGGTTCAGAGAGGCAAAACATGACTTTGTCAAGGTTGCAGTATAAGAGGAAGATTCAGATGGAAACAAAATTAAAGCCACTATTAAATCCAAAGCCACCTCTGTATTCTCATTTTGCTATTTATAGATGAAACATCATGCAGCTATCTAGTCAAATTTTAGGTTTAATTGTCTACATGCTGCTTTGACAGTCTGACAAGGGACATTTATATATGTAGTTTTCATTATTCCAAACAGGTTTTAATATTTGCAGTTGGAAAGTTTTCTGAAGGTTGTGACAGAAATTAACAAAGTTCAGATGCAAAATAAACAGGAGCAGCTTCTATTCAGGTGGAGAAAGAGAACACATCTTTTAAATCAGAACAGGGACTTGATTCAGAGGTGGAAATAATTTGGTGATTTCTGAGGGGATGTATAACATTACTGTCGACAGTGACTGGATCAGTATTTTATCCCTCAACTTCTGTAAATGTGTTAAAAATGTAGTTTCTTGTGCCACTAGTTAAGCCTTTTTAACCATATTCTTTACTTTTCCTTTTGTGCATTTCATCTTTCCATGCACTGTTCGTGGCATGAAGCATGTTCATAAAGTATTTTAATTAGTCTTCTATAGTAATATGTAACATATAAAATATTATCAAGCCTGAATATTCACAGTATCCAGATTATATTTAAGCATTCATTCATAGTGTCATGTGTTTTATACTAAGTGGTTACCAATATGCACCTACAGAAAAAAATGGTCTACACAGTTACTGGCTTCCTCTAACACTAAACAATGTGAAAAATTAAGCCATTTAGACATGAATAAATCTTGCATCAGGAAATCCATGAGCATAATAAATTAGAAAATGTTTTGGATGATCTTGTTCATTTAGCAGTTGAAGTAGAACTAATACTTCCAATACATGTTCAGGGATTTGTCTTGTCAAGCTATGACTTTTAAGTGATGAAAGTCCCATTGCTTCCCTTAAGAATCTAACCTACTACTCTCTACTAGAGCTCTGGGTCAAATTTCTGGCTGTTGTAAACTGGCCTAGTTCTGTTGGTTTCAGGATAACTAGTCTGATTTTTCACCAATGGTATATTTTTACAGGATTACAGAGCAAAATTAAATGTCATCTTTCTAACTGTCTACTTCATTTAACACACTGTCTCTTAAAAGATTTCAGCACTGTAGGCTTATTTGTTTTACATGCTTAAACAGGAGAGAAAATGCTGCCCAATAAATAAAGGACCTTTAAGATTCCAAAGCCATTTCCCCATGTTTCCATGGAAATGGGGACCTTGCTCCTTAACCAAGATGACATTAATGATCAGTTGCCTGGAGTCACACAAAAGAGAGAAAGGGGACAGAAATTACCAGCTACTCAACAGTGTGTCAACCTAGAGCACAATCTTCCCCCTCAGGTGTAGGACTTAATACCACTTTTGCAATCACAAAACTGGGCAGAAACAGCTCTCACAGAGTTAGACCAGAGAAGGGGGTTGATGTTTTATTTTTAATCAGGCTTGCTAACTAAGTTTGCTAACTATAGAAGTAAAACAAATAAAACAATGTCATCATCATCTGAGGGAGGAAGAAGAGGAGGAGGAGAAAGAAAGGGCAGCTTTAATAAAAGCAACACTATAAATGTGTTGCCACACTCCAGCCCCCTCGCAATGTGTCTATATCTCAGTTTTATGTAGCCCTGCCACCCATGGCTGGGGACAGGAAAGGATCACTCTAGGGTGCTGTGTTTGAGATTATCACTGCTACACCACAAGTTAAAACCAAAAATCAAAGCTTTACTGAACTAGGAAAGTATACTGTAAGTGAAAGACCTTGTTGTCAAAAGCTATTGGTCTAACAGCGAGTGGAAAGGAATCAGTGTGAAATTACTTGTTCAGGTTCAATCTTTGCCATGGCCAAGACGCGAGAAGTCAGGTTTCCCCAAGACCCTCACTGTGTCCCTCAACCTCTTGATAGCACTGCCTCTGTGCTGTGCTGAGAAGGCTTGCGACCTGGCAGATATGAACTGCAGGTGACTTAAGTCATACCCCTTTTTCCATTTGTGTCAGTGTCTTGACTCTCCATCTGTCCTGATTGCAATCTTACCATTTTCACTGAATAGAGCTAGAGCTTTAGAAAGGATTCAAACAAAGAATGTGCAAGATCAGTTTGCACAGTGCCCACCCAAAGGAGAGAATTTGGGCAAAGAAACATCACCCAGTACACAGGTCCTAAAGTGTCACGGAAACAACCCTCATACTTTGACCAGAGAAACCTTTCAGTGTGCCCTCAAATACAAGAGAGAAAAAAGCAGTATGTGGGACAAACAAAACCTACATGTCACACACAGGTGCATATTTGGCAGAGAAAAATATCTGCCAATTACCATTTTTCAGGACTTGAAAAAAGAATACCAAACCCCAGTATTTCATGATTATTCTGACAGGAGAATTTTTGCTTTGGATCCTCATGGTCTAAGTTGCTCAGAACATGGGTCTCTTGAGGTGTCACTGGGACTAACCTCTTGGGAAATGGTGCTGAACTTTGCAATTTTTAACACATAATTAATATCAATAAAGTGAAAGTAAGACTGGACCTGTAAGCAGGCTTGCCAAACAGAAGTCACATTGTGAAAATGAAAATCAGACTTAATTTAATAGCATGCTCTTCTAGCCATGCACAGCTTGTAAAGAGCAAAGAGACTGCATAAGGGACAAAAACGTTTCCTTTCTCTTCCCAAATTTAGATCCATTAAAGAGAGTGGCTCCAAGTTAGTCTACAAAGAGACTCGCCTGGGGTCCTTCGCACCATGACAACACATGAAGTCAAATGCTGAAGGTCTGGGGCAGTAGATCTAGAGGTGTGAAATTTTTTTTATCAATTCTGCACAAATGTGTTGCCTCCCCCTCAGATGAGCTCAGGGCACCAGAAGGTAGAAGGAATGACAAAGGTGATGCTTTTCTGCAGACTAGAATAAAAGACTAGCAAACATTCAAGAGTTCTTAGGTTTGTTTGAACATGAAACTCTTAGGAGGTTTCACTGTGAACCAGAAACAGGAAAAATATATGCAAAAGAAATATCTCATATACAGAATTTCCCAAATGCTGCAGTAATTCTACACATTAATCTGGAGACAATTACCATTTTTTCAGAAAACATATATTTACAGCATTTTGCATAAAGAACTGGAATCCAAAGAACAAGAATAATTTTCAGATAACATGCATTGTATATGCATACAATACTACCTGCAACAAAAGTGTTCTGATAAAAAAAGGGACTCATTTTACAACTCTGGTGTTTCTCTTCTTATCTGAAATATGGTCAAATCAAAAACCTCCACAGAGGCCCAACCACCAATCTTTTACCGGATCAACCATGATGCAAGTGATCAGCTTGAAGCCTAGTCATGATGACAATAACCTAACAACATGACATTGAAACAAGACTCTCAAGACACTTTGGTGAAATGGAGTACTTAACTCAGAGGAAAAGAGCAGTCAATTTGTTTTCTCCTATACTATACTAATCAAAAGAAGCAGTGCTTTGCCAACTCGGACTCCAAAAACTCAGCTTTGCATAAAGATTAGAACTAGAAATAACTTAATGTTTTGGGTAAACTCTGAGAAGATACAAAATGTAAACATTAAACACAATCTGTGATATTGATTACAGTAAATGTATGAATCATGGTGCTATATCTACATGTCAATATATTTTATACCAGGATTGCCTTTGAAGCTAATACATGGGTAAATCAATTAAAATGCAACCAGCTGAGTAAAACAACAATCAACTTATTTGGCTTTTGCCACATTTAGTATTTCAGCATCCTCCAGCATTTATTGATTTTCCGAGTAGTGCCACCACGACAGAGAAACAATAATATTTTGACTCTTAGAAATAAAAATGGAAACAAGAATGCACTGGTGCTTTGTTCAACTCCCTACAGAAACTCCAGAGCACTGAAGGAAATCAAAGCTAGACTCTAAGACTATCAGCTGAAGCCAGAAGACCCACATGCTCTCCACATCTGTTACTGCTTGTCAGTAAGAAAGCTCTGTGCTAACTTACCAACTTAAAGAAAGCTGATGGGTGGTGTTTGCATCTTCTCAAAGCACTACTTAAAGGAAACAAATGGAGAAATTTCACTGAAGCAGGCAAGACCAAGCATTATGAAAGAGGATATAAAAACAATTTTGCCTTTCCTGTTCTTTAATTTTTCTCTCTGTTATGGTTCTCTAAGCATTAATTTTTGTAGAGACTTGTGGCTCTATTCCATTACAGGATATCTCCAGAAAAATATCTTAAAACTACATGTAGGTAACAAAACAAAGAAATTAACGTATCAATTTACTTAAGTAAAAACAAGTAAAAGAAAGTGGGCATTCGTCTGGTGTACAGTCTTTGGAATAAAAACCAGAAACACGCAATCCATTATAGCACTCAGACAGCACAGTTATGAATGTTGAGGGGTTAAGTTATAAAAAAAAACCAAGCAGCTAATGATATTATTGTCACTTGTGTTTAGAAGACAGGTTTTGAACTACCAGAACAAGAGTATGAATGGCAAAACACTAATGATATTTTTCAAAGAAAGTTACTCTTCTTTGCATCCAAACTTAGTTTAGCTAACTGGTTTTGAAAACTGATGGACAAACACTTCAGGAGTTCAGTTTAAGTCTACACTGCGGCTTGCTGTCCTCTGTTGAGATGCCAAAGCTTGCCCTGGAACATAGAGGACATGAGATGTGTTAGCATGTTGCTCTGGCTGGCATAACCCACCCTGCCAAGAAGCCCAGAGTTGCTCTGTTGTAACACAGGTGTGCTGTGCCCTGCACCAACCTGCTCTATGCCTTTGCATCACACTGTGCCACATGGTATACACACACCACCCATGTTGCTTCTAGCTGCCAATTAATCTCAGCATGGCCAGCAGAAATGGGCACTCCATTCACTGCCCTATTCCCCAAAGAGACAAACCGTTGCTGGGAAGGCAGCTCTCTTGACAAGGTGCAGAAAGCACCCCCTTCACCGCCCAAGCTCAGGAGAGCAGGGATGGTAATCAGGAACAGAAACAGTATGCCTATAGCACTGGGCAGACCCAAAAGTGACCTCTTCTGGTTGCTGCTCTCTGTGCCACCATTATAAGATGGCTCAAAAAAATGTTTTAACTTCAATGACATGACTATAAAAGAGATAATATCAGATCAGGACCCATCAAGCAGCAATACGGGGGAAAACCAAAAAAGTTTATTTTACCATACTCAACTGTTCTTAGGCCAAACAAAAATTCCCAGTCGAAGGCCCTAGTTTTCTTGCATATGGTTTGTGCTATCTTTTAAACACACAGGCTGAATTCTCCTACGACAGGTTCCTGCCTCAGGATGATGAACTTTTTGTCAATTTTAACAAAAAAACTTCAGCTGTAACCCAAAACAAAACCAGAAGAACACACTGGTTTTTTGGTGTTTAAAACATTCAGGAACATTTACTTCGATCTTCAATCTGTATTTCTGCAGCAGCAGCTTTGATTTGGCAGAGGACAGGGCATTCTGTGACAAACACCTTTTGCTATCCTTATGAAAATCTGCTTGAACTTGCCCAAGCTTTTGAAATTTCATACGTCTTTCATGCCTTCTGCAGTTTGCTCTGAATTAGAGCTGAATTGCCCAAAGACCCGCACCAAGGCTGAACAGGTCTTTCTCTACAGTTACCAGTCTGGGCTGCTAAATCCAGGCTCTGATGAAGTTAAATGAAATTAAGAAGCCTGTCTCTGTCCTGCTGCTCATAATCCTAGCCACATCCAAAAGGAACGACAGACAGATCTTTTATGAATAGGATGATATACTAGCTCACTGAGAGAATCAACTTTGGTATACCAAGAACTAAAGCCAGGCAGGAAAGGAGGGAAACCCTAGGACTAGGATTTAAAGTGGGACACCGGGGATAAGGATTATAAGATAATAGAGATAAGGAAACCAGAAACACTTGCTAAAGTTGCTTGTCCAAGTCAGATACACAGTGTTCTTGTATTCCCAGGTCATAAACGGGGCCAGCACAGCATCCAGGATCAGACCTGGCTACTGCAAAGAGTGTTCATGAAACACTGGCCACTTACAGTATGGTGAAGACAAGCAAGAAAACAAAACCATAAGGTCGCCAGTAATTCCTCCTTCATTGCATAAATAATCTCATGAGAAACAGTAAGGAGAAAACGAAATATCAAAGAGCTTCTCACTCAAACAGCTGTGGACAACCTGTCCACAGAGAGAAGCAGAAATTCTGTGGAAAAACAGTGTGCAACTGTGTAATTAAAGAGTGAATCATAATGCACATGCACAAGCGGGTGGGAAAATTAAAGTCCTGGCATTGCCTAACTTTTGCATGTCTGATTTTGCAGGCCTCATAGCACTCTTTTTCATAGGGCACAAATGTATGCCCAGCATGCAAACAAATTCTCAGGGCTATAATTCAGCATTGTGCTCCCCAAATGGAAGGGTAGCACCCTGCTGAACCACTTCATTGCAGGTGCAGCCATCAGCTGGTGCGCTTGGATCACAGCAAGAATAGTGGTCATCTGGAGTACTGCTACTGGGGATTGCGCCCAAGCCCAAACTAGATTTATTCTCACTCTGTAGAAATACCCTGAAAAGGAATTATAATAACAGGCCAATTTCTACAAGCAAAGGACTGACTAGAAAGGTAATAAATAAACTGTGAACAGTAGATATAGCAAAAATAGCCTTTAAAAGAAGATTGTAGCTAGTGCACAAGCACTAGCACTCACAAGCAACTTGCTGTAAGTCAGAAGAAGGGAACCCAGAGAAGGCAGTCACTAAGAGAATAGGTTCCAACATCAAGCTGGCAAAGTGTTGTTGCAGCATCACTGAGGGGGTGGAGGAAGAAAAAATGAAAAATCTCAGCAGTGTCTCCTTTTAAGGTATTTAAATTGGCTGCAGTCACCTAACCCAGCTCACAGGCCATGCTCCAGTTCAAGGCAGGTCACCACCTTCCACCCATAACTCCTGCCTGCCAATAAAAAGTGATAATGAATAATGAAATTCCTATAGTCTGGTTTATGATTCTCGAAGCACTGTGTGAGCAGTTCAGAGGCTTATGATATTTACTGTTTCCTCTTCTTGAAGAGATATGCTTTTGGTTTAAATTATTCCACCTCAAAGCCAATATAATGACTCAAGGATTCCAGGGTTGACTGTACTGTATTCACTTCCAGAAGAAAGGAGGAAAGTCACATTTTACATTTGGATTACCTATAAAAAAGCTCATAATTAGTCCTGTTGTTTGATATTAAGTGTTATTTAATAGGAAGTGAAAATTAATTTATGATATAGCAGGTTTTGTGATTTTCACCTCCTCTGCCTGTGCCCTGAATGCATGTGGAGGAGCAGGGGGAACAGAAAACGGATATATCAAGAAATGGAACACCAGCACACCCTAGGAATAGCTGCCTTTCTGCTCCCACTCTCAGCTTCTCATCTCCCTAACCAGTTTTCCTTGGGTAGTGAGTCTCATTCCTATCTCTGTCAATGACACCCCATCCTCAAACCAGGTCTTGGGGCACAGCACATCACTCAGCCACCCTTATCTTGCTGATAAAACTAGCATTAGCTAGAAGTCTTCCTCTGGGGAAACCAAGTTGTGGATCACATGAAAACAGAGCATCAATTAAGATCAGTCAGTCCTAGGAGCAAAGCAGAGCAAAAAGCACTGAGAGAGGGAAAGGGAAACAACTTACAACACAAAATGTCTTGCTAGCATGATCTCTTTACATCGCCATAGATGAATGTGGTTTTGTACCTAAGCAATATGGGTGCCTGTCTGTCTTCCATTCTTCCTATGCTTTAAAACCTGTCTTATATCAACCCATAATGCTGCCAAAACCATCTTGTGAAATTTGGCAGAAGGTCAAACCAGATCACCAAAACAAATGCATCTCTAGGGCTTTAGGATCCGCTTCCTCCTCCCAGCACACACTTTAGGACAATTATATTATCTTAACACATACACACAGTAATATGCGCAATAGCCTTGCCAAGACACCATTTTAATAGATCACATTTTGTTTTAAATCAATTAATTACACATTTTACTTAGAATATTCCCAACTAGTTATTCTCTATCCCCTAGTAGGCAATATATGAAGCTAAGAGTTTGCAGGTTTGTTGCCAGAGCTAATCAACCTTGCATACTATAACAAGTACAATGAGCAACAGACTAAGGAATGACAAAATATGTTCAGCGGGAGTGTCTTTGTGCTGCAAGTCAATTTTATCTGAGATTATCCCATGAAAAATGGATTTTTTTCCTTTGCTGCAGGGACTATCAATTCACACTGGGGCATCAATTCTAATGCAGCAGTTTGGCTGAATCTCCCCAGAAACATGCTTGTTGATGATCCTTGTGGACTACTTTGAAGGAAACACATGACAGCAGCAATAGTGGATATGATTCTTTGTGACAGCTCTGTTACCAATACAAAAATCAGAGCGCAACTAGAAAATTTCCATCCCAGTTCCATCTGCCAGCCAATGCATGTCCTCATTGCTGAGATTTCCTTTCCTTCAGCATTAATTCATTGCTCCCATTAACTTTTTGGGGGCTAGTGCCCTCAGTTATATTTATTTATACAACCACTGCCTACCACTAACAATTCATGCTAACAGTTGAACTCAATATAGAAGTGATCTGGCAGTCAATGTTACAAAATACCTTCCAGCAGTACTTAATCTGCTATCAGGTGGTTTCAGTGAGGGAACTGTGGTTCTACTGCAGTAGAGCCTTGGTTAACTATATAGTTTGCTTCAAAATACAAGTCACTGTTTTGAAAGAGGAATACAGTACAGTTTTTAAAAATGACAAATTACACAAAACCATAAAAATAGCCTTAGGAATTGAGTGCAATCACCACAATTTGGCAGTCAAGCCTAGAGTTAGACCTTCAGATTGAGGGCAGAGGCGAGAGATGAGTGGCAAAGAGGGTGCAAGTCCAGACCAAAGAAGTCAACAGGGACACAGAGGGTGGGAGGGAAGGACATGCTATGTGACAGGCTCAAGCCTGGCAGTGGCCAGGCAGCAGTCTGACCTCACAGCCACTATCCATCCATGTTCCAGAGATCCCTCTCTGGGGACAACCCAGGACAGTTCCTGACAGCTGTCAGCACCCCCACAAACTGCTGCAGAGTGTGATAGGGAGATGCAGCTCCTCACCCATACCAAGACCAAGTTTTAAGAAGAAAGTGAGACCTCTTAAATAGAGAGGGTTTTGGGTTTTAAGCTGCTACCTGTCTGTGTTCACACAGGAAAGCTCCATTATTCTAATAGTCACAGAAGAGCGCATCTCCTGCGTGAAGCCCTGGCTGTGGATTTAAATACTTCCTTTAAGCCTCACCCCAATCAGCTAAAGGTATACTAGGAAAAGCAGTGTCAGTAGAAATATTAGTGTCCAGATTAATACTGAAAGTTTAAATTTATCACAGAAGTGCTACAAGCTCCTCTCTCAGCATGACCTTACATTGCAAAAAATATTAGTTTCCTTAATCATCTCTACTTCCTCTTTTCTTTGGAGCTTCCAGAAAAAAAAATTAAAATCCCTCCAAAACTCCATAAAATAAAGCATCTCCTACTGCATTTAGAAAAGAAGAGCAAAGAACACAAATATTTGCAATGGTAATGTGAATGGGAGAGAAAATGCAAGAACTACTTTGACAAGTAAGACCTGCCAGAGTCCTAGCTGATCCCTTTGGGATGTTTCAGACAAAGTTCATTCCATACAGGTTTGGTAGGAGAAGGGAAGGATATTCTCACTGAAGAGACCTGAAATAAAGAGCCTTGATTTTTCACTTAGGCACTTTGAGCTCTAATGAATTTTCTACACACAAAAGAGTAATAAATATGGATATCACATTAGAGGTATGAAATGAGTCCGTCCCCCCCCCCAGAAAAAAGAAGGTTCCTCATCTTTAATAGACACATATATGGAATACCTGACCTGTCAAATTGCTTTATATTGAGATGAAATCTATTATTACCTATTGAGTCTTTCTAGAACAAGATGTGCTTTTCCATGTCAAAAGTGCTTTATAAAGCATGATTTAGTTTCCTTACAGGCCTTTACCAGTGCTCTCTCAAGAAAACACAAGTGACTTGACTATTCCCCTGTTTTCATTACTTTATTCATTATTCACCACAGAGATTAGACTCTGTATCCTCTTAGTTTACTCCCTGTGCCAGTTTCAATTATTATCTTCCTTCCTTTCAAATCATCTTCTCCTGCATTACTTACGGAAAGGTAGGTAAGCACAGCTTTTGGTCCCTTTACCTACTTATCATGTGGGCCAAGAGTCAAAGCAGGGGAAAGGGGGAGCTGAAGTATAACCACTGTTGGAGAAAACAGAACTGAGCACTTTAACAGAAATAAATCAAACAAGGCAATAGATACCCAAATACATGCCTATCATTTGTAGCAATCACTAACAAACCCCACTGCTTGTACCACCTTTCAATTCTCCCAGACCTTTCAAATTCAAAACAATTCTTACATATCCCACTTTTTTTTTTTTAAGTACCTACCCACAAAGATCGGAAGCAAGTAGGTATGTTGCTTTTTTTAAGAGCAGAACTTTCTGTCAAAGTATCTATTTTCTCTCAGTTTGACGCATTACCTTATGATACATAATATGCTGGGAGGCTGCTGTGTGTACTGGGTACACCTGAAAAGGGTTCTGAAAATGAGCAGGAGAAGGGCAGGTCCTCGGGTGAACTTACAGACTTTAAACAGAAGAGAGGGAGCCCCATGTAATAAATCTTTCATGTGAATTTTCCAGGTTGTTCATTTCAGGCAAACCAGAATATCTTTATTAGTAATGACTAACAAATCCCACTCAGTTTGCACTCCCACTGTGAAGAAAAGAATTAAGCTCCCCTAAAACTTTATTTATGTATATCTTAGATGAGAGTGATATTTAACAAGACCTACAGCTTTTCCTTCTTTAGGCTGAGGTCACGGGGAGGAAAACAGCTCTCCATCCAGCTACAGCAATAAACTAATCATTCTCTAAGCCCTTACTGCTAGAACAGATTGGTGAGAAGTGCCAAACAGATGCATGAGAAACGCGAGAGCAGGCAAAAGACGCGGGTTGCTCCTTTGACTGGTAGTTGCATCCATGTGTCAAGACCTGTTATACTAAATGGGTGCCACCCACACTATTCTTCAGTTGCTCTCAGAACAGGACAGAAACAGCTTGTGTAGCACCAGCCTCCACTCACCCAATGCTCCTATTTCCATACCACGCATTACCCACTCCTCTGAAGGCCTGTACTGAGCAGGAGTCACCAAGCTAAGCGGGAATGTTCCAAGTCCAGCAATCTGGTCTGTGCAGAGGGTGAGAAACCATTTGTTTCAGGTGAGCCCCGGACCCCATGGGGAGTGAGGACAGCAGTCTTCCCCTAGCACTCCAGTACCAGGAAAGGTCATTCTCCATGTGCAAAGATAATCTCAAAAGACCTGCACAATGGCACAGAGGACCTCCTGGAAATGACAATAAAATCTGATCCCATGCAGCTTAGTTTTGATACTTTATGCACAGCTAAGAATTAATTCTGGGTTTTAAGATATTTTTTTTTTTCTCTCCCCACTTTTCCTAAGGCCCATTTTCCCTACATTTTGGGTTTTGGTATTGGATTCTTGGGTGTGTTTTGGTTTCTTTTTTGGTTGGTTGATTTTGTTTGGGGGTTTCTTTATGTATTTTTTTTATTTAATTTTGGGATGATTTGGGGAGGGGGTATTTGGGGTTTTGTCCCTCCCCACAAATTGCTTTACATAGGCAAAACAAACCATATTTTATTTCAAGTCTGCAAGACAGTGGGGTCATTGAGGATCACAGATAGATTAAGGTACCTGAAAAATCATGTGATCCTCAAAACTTTCATCTTCCTCATGGGAGCTGTATACATCTTGTCACATGACTGAGGAGACCACCTTGACTTCTCCTTCAACTCCAGCTACAGCCGGGCAGAGAAGATGCTCAAAATCAAGAGTGTTTTGATTGTTCATTTTTTAAGTAAGGAAAAAAAAGCCCAGAAGATTTCTGAACTGGAGACTGCAGCAAAGAGATGAGGTTTACATCAAGCCGATGTTTTTCTTCTTTAAACCACATTATTCTTCCTTAATGTAACAGCCAAACCTCAAAGGACTGGTGGAGGGCACTGTGTACACATATACAGGAGCTGGAAAGAACTTTTCGTTGTTTTTTCTCGAAACTCTGTGCCAGCTTCTGTAGAGAATCACTTTTTGGCATGGCTCTCTAGGATGCCACAAGCTGAAGGCCAAGTGGATATAAACTGAGCTCACTGAAGTCAATGATTATGCCTTGCAAAAAACCTTCACTACAACTTTGACCAGAAAGCAACTGCTGAACTCCCCGCGGATCAGTTTTTTAGCTGGTATAAACTGAAACTGCACAACAGAGCAACATCAGCATGCAACGGCCTACATCATGCTGTAGTATTGCAGTGAAGACTAGAGCATTAGGAAAGTGAGGAAAAAGAGAAAAAGCACAAAAAACCAGATTCTATTTCTGTCCTTTTGCTTTGCAAACACAACAGCAATCTGACAGATGTAACCATGTCCTTCTTTCAGACTGATTTAAGGTAAGAAGTTTTGGGGTTTTTCTGACAACTCACTACATGTCTCAAACAGAAAAGCTAGAAGCATGTAGGTAAATGGATTATTTCAAGCTTAGTGAACTTTCTCTGAAGTTCCTAACTTGTTTTAGACCATTAAACCACACACAAGCCCAGCTAAAATTTCAGCTTTCAGCGCAAATTGAAACACTGAAACATAGCAGGAATCTTCCATATAAACAAATGTGCTCCGGAATAGAAGCCTGAGGCAGAAGCAGGTTAATGTGCTTTGATGCAGAGTTTCGTAAGGCATACACATTTTTAGCTAACTGGCTCAACATTAAGAAATACGGGCTCCCTACAAAATATTTTAGGGAGAGTAAAGTAACATATCAACTAAGCTGGGTAATAGGAAGATGCTAGGAGAGCATGGCAAGGGTGCTCTCCATCTCAGCTCAAAATTCACACACAGTCCTGTTGCCTCTGCAACAGCAAGTGCCTCCCTGTCTGTACAACCTTGTGTGGATGGATGTCAGCTCGCTCAGCTTGCTGAGCCACACTAAGCTAGCAGGATCCAGCAATCCTGCTAGTAGGGGAGTTTGGATCAGTCTCAATCATGTCAGTATGGTCAGCTGATTTTCAGGCTCAAGCTCACAGCCTGTACTAGCTCAGGGTAAAGGGCAGAATAATCTCACCTCTGTCTCCTGTAGACAGATCCTAAGACTGAGACAGACCAAATGTTTGCCTAAGCCAGCAGCTTTTTCCCATAGTCAGTTGGTAATGGATGGTACAGGGAGAGCACAAGAACATGGCAAGCACAAAGGTATATCGTCTTCTACATCTTGCCTTCAGCAAAGCAAAGCTTTAGTCTCCTTGAGATGGACTGTGTCAAACCCTTCCACTTCATGCTTGCCAATGGATTTTTACAATATTAATGTACCTGGTCTTTATATACAGGTAGGTTTGTCGCCATGACATTGTGCGGCAATGAGATCCATCACACAATATTGAATTGTGAATAAAAATAATTCCAATTCTTTTAAACCTCTTGACAAGTTTATTTGATGCTCTCTAGCTCCTACATCATATGAAAGACTAAATTAGCCTTCCCTATCTGCTTTCTACTTGTTCCTCATGCCATTCAAGCTAGTACAACTTTTTCTATCAAGTCTTCTCATCCATAAACTGTTCCATTTCACTGATCAATCATTTCAGTGACCACAATCATTTTCTATAGAGCCCAGTATCTCCATTTATTGTCTCAGACTTCTTCTAATTTCAAGCCCTGTAGACTTCATTACTATTGCTCTATCTGCCTTCTCTGACATCCATTTGCTTCTCTGAGCAAAAGGTGGAAATATTCATAGAATTAGCTACAGTGACTACTAAATCTCTCTCCAAATGGGTAATAGCTAATGCACAGTCCATCCTTGCCTGAGTTAACTGCAAAGTTGCAGATGGAGAAAAGCAACCCTATCAATATGGAATTGCAGCCTACATTTTATAGTCCAATTCATTCACTACAAGTGATCCTTTTGCAAGTCTATGATTAATTCTCATTTCAAATAGCCTAGAGACAAGATTCAGTGCTCCATAGTTTATTTCCTATTTCCAAACAATTTCCAAAAGCACATTTAGCAACAATTGCATTAGGTCCAAGTGAACCCCTGATGGCATCCTCCTAAATCAAAAACTGATCACTTGCCTCTAGGCTTAATCTTTAATCAGTTCTTAGATCAAGAATCTTCACCCACAGATCAATGCAATTTAGTTTCTTCTAGACTAAGAATGTTGTTCAGAAAGCAAACAGAAAAGGCAGCAAATGCAGATACATTATGTCAATCAGATCATAAAATAAACAGCTTTGCCAGAGGAACCAGAAGTAGCGTGACTAAATACTGCCACTTCAGACCACCTCCAGCCTCAAGCAGTTTTACAGTCAGGCATAGGGATTTGCCTGCATTTCAATAGTAAATCCAAATCCCTAGGGGATTCACAGCTACCTCAAAGCTCAGATATATGGGAAATAAGGCACTAGACACTCACCCCTAAAGCTGTAACATACCACAGCTCTTGCTCAAGAGTTATTTATCGGTGATCCAAAGAAGGTACTTGGAAAAGAGCAGTAGATTAGATGATTCCTGGAACATTTCTGGAGGTTGAGGTGCAAGGGGATGACATGCCTTAGCAATGTGCAAAATAAATATCTGCCTTTCTTACAGATACAGCTCAAATACTGTATAAAACGGAGTTGTAGCAGGCATTACTCAAGGCTTTCTCTGAGTGTATTTAGATTAAATAGATTTAAATATTTGCACATTAAATGCAGTCAAGGTTTGCCTCAATAGGTGCTTCTGCCAGACTGGAGAGACATTTACACTGCCTTTCAGCTACCACTTAAGTCTGACGGTAACTGCTCAACACCATTTCACCAGTAAGGCCAGCATGTCCCAGGTGTCCACAGAACACTGGGAATGGCTGCAGAAATGAGAAGGGAAAGTGCTCCCAGCCTCTACAGTATGAAACTGGAAGATCCAACTAAGAGACTTCAATTATTGTAGCCTACTAGTAAGGCTTCATGAGAAGCATGCACAATGAAGAAAAAAGCCTGGGAAATCAGCTGCACATATTTCTTTATTCCTGTAATTCCCCTCAGTTCACTGGGCTGTACAAACAATAATTTCTTATTCAGCCCAATAGCTCCATTTGTTGTGTCAGACTTCTTCCAATTTCAAGCCCCGTAGACTTCAGTTCTGCATTGTTTTAAGGGAAGCATCGTAAATCTATTCAAATTCACATGCATCTCTAAATTAAATTGCACTTCTGAAGCCTTTCTTGCCTTCTCTCCTTAAAAACATAAGTATCCCAAATTTGAGAGGAAGACTTCAACGACAGATCTTCAGTCTCAGTGATTTTGATCACAGAAAGGACAATAAAGACTGATATTTGTTTTCCATTGAAATGTATTTAAACAGAAATGCAAAATAGTTATGAAAAAAGAAGAAGTCCTTCTCTTAGAGATGAAAGGCAAAAATTGTTGCCAGCACACTTCTTCTAATGCAAGCAGCAGAGACATGAAAATTTTTCTGTTAACTGTAAACAGGACATGACTGCAAAAATGAAAACCCCACACTGTTCTGAACAAAACAGCTATAACCTGGGTACACCTCATGGGACAGGAAGTACCATGGTTAACTCTGTTTGAAGCCTGCCCCTTTGCAGGGCTGAAGTAGAACCGAGAAAGAGGTCCAAAAGCATGCTCAATAATTTATAAAAGAACCTAGACTCATGCTGACCAGGACCAAGAAGCACTGGGCTATAACTAAATCCCAGAACATATGGATTTGTTCTATGTTTAGGAACACCAACACTGATATCAGCAGAAACATTTTCAGAAAACCATTTCCTTTGCACATCGGGAACGGCAGAAGAGGATGCAACCTGGAAAACCATCAGTATAGATCAATTCAAGGATTTATTGACTCTATAATGACAGCAGTTTCGTATTTTCCCATACAATGTAATCCTCAACTGCTCAAGGTCCTACTTTGTTCAGATAATACTCTTTTGTCAGTATACAGGAAATAACCATTTATTTACAAGTTCACCAAATATGAACTGACCCCTAATGTCAGTGAACTTCTAAGCACTAAATAGCAAAGAATCAGTTTTGTTCTGTGACTAATTTTAGGCATATCTTTCATGGAAGTCACATCCCAACACAAGGCCTGCTGGCACAGGGTGATCTATATGAAGACCCAAGGAGATAAAACCCCCAACTCTTAAATAATACCACTATGCTAACTTTACATGCTGATTTTCTCACCTAAAACACCCCACAGAGAGCATATTAGGTAAAGCAGCTATGCAAGAAGGTCCTTGTCTACTTTGCTTTGAAGCAGATGACATCCGCCATCATCATCAGGAGTGATAAGGAAAGTCAACTGAGACATCAGACTCACTGTTTGAATAACAGGGGCTTCCACACTTTCTCACATTGCTCTCCTTCCTGTCTTAATTTATCCCACCTCACCTGGCCCATGGGAGTTAGTTTTCAGCCCCTTCTCAGGTGAAGGGAATGCTGCACTATATGACACTTTTCCCTTTGGGCAGAAATTTTTGCCATCTGCTGGGTGCTTTTAGTACTAACTTGTACTAGCCACACTCATTTTGACACCACCTGCTGAATACAGCAATTGGAGACACCTCCAATGTGTTGTAAGCAAAATCTCAGACCTTACACTCACAGGGAGAAACTGAGCCATTCATCATCTGCTCTGCCCCCGTATCACAGCGCTTCAAAAATATCCAGATATCTGGCTATTTCTCTCCTGTGAAGGGGCATAAAACCCAACCTAGAATTCTAAAGTATTAAACATAGCAACCTCTATATTCTTTCCATGTCCCCACACCTCGAATGCTTTTGCTGTGGGCACCATCCCCAATTTTAAAAGAATCTTTTCAAACCTCATTCAAAATGGCAGTTTTCCCCTCAAATACAAGGCCACATGAGCTGCTCTCAGTTCTTCAAAATTACATACATATTCACCAGAAAAGAGAGCAGAGAAGTTACAAAATAAACCATTTCAGATGCTTTCTTTAAATCAACATAACAAATAAAGACCTTTGGCAGTAGAGCACTGCGCTCCTCCTAGGAGTTCCTCTGCAGTCAAAGCACTCCAGTGATTCATTCACAATTCAGAATGATTAGACCAACATTTTCTACCCTGAAGCTGAGGAAAATCTTGATTTAAGGGAATTTCAGTATATATGGAAACACCTGGTGAGTTTTATCGAAGATCAGTGCAGGCAAGGCAAGAGTAGGAGTTAAGCAAAGGTTTCCCACCCAAGTGCTGCTTTGATTAATTACAGTGAAAGTGTGCTCTTTCATCGACTATTTTGAAGTAGAATACAATTATTACAGGAGGGGCTGACCCCTCAGAAATTACACAAGACCTGGATGAACCCCGATAGCCACTTAAATTTCTGCATTACTTCCTTTGTGTTCCCCAGAAATCCCTTCTCCTGTCTTTTTTTCCATTTTTTCCCACAACTATAGTAACACTGTATGAATATTCTCACTGAAATATCAACAGTGACTTTTATTCCTTGAAGAATTCCACAGCTCCAGAGCATATCACTATATGTGAATTTAGACCATTTTTGCCAGCATGCACTGCTTGACATTTAGAGAACGTCACCATGATACAGTCTCTGGTGTACCAAAATCTACTTGGAGACTTTTGTCATTCTTTACAGTCTCTACCATTTCTCCTCTCCCTTTTTTCAAATATGAATTTACTGCAAATAAAAACCACCCTGCTGACAGGTCTATGAAATGCTCTGCTTTTCCAAAGAACACAGAAGATGACAAATGGATGGAAATTCCTACATTCAGCTTTACCTCAGTGTGTTGATATCACCATGAAAAGGGATCACAGCCCCCTCCCCCTCAAAAAAAAAAAAAAAATAAAAGGAAGTGGATGCTCAGGATCTAAAGTCCACAGAGTTCTTCATCTCCCCTTGTTCAAATGACAGATGGATTGCCGTTTAAGAACAGTGCTAAGAGAACGGGGTTGAGGTGGCATCTTGAGTTAGATGCAGAGGTCCCCAGACTCCTTTAAATGAAGCCACAGCACTCTCTACGCATGCGCTTTTGTGGGCTTGCAGTATTTGACTTGGAGGCAAATACCTATCTTGAGTTTCAAGAGAACATGTCCTGACTGTGCTCATCTTAGAGGATTTGGTTACATGGGGGCTTTTAGAGACTATTTGAGTGCTAGGAATATTTGATGAAGCAGCTCACTGCATACAGATCTCCCAGAAATCAAAGAATAAGGACACCCTGAAGAGCTGTGTTCACCCACCTCCAGGGTGAGATATAAAATGTATAGAATGCTTCAGATCAAAACAGACAGAAATTTAAGAACCAACTTCCTAAAATGAGCATCCCATTGGCAGGACAGAGATAAGAGCTGGTAGAAGTTACATTCACTTTCTAATTCTTATTGTCACCATTGTATGACGTGCACTCCAAGTCCTGAGATGTAACTTAAAGTGTTCACTCAAGTCTGCTGCACTACACAGTCATTATTCTGTGTTCATGTGTAAACCCACATCTGTTCAACTTCATTCTTACAAAGTTTAATAGGTGTAAGATTCCTCATTTCAAAAGAAGTGGTTATTTGACCCTAGACTTTCATCCTGCCAGCCATCACCCTATACGCATTCAGCCCTCATGCAGCAACAAAGCAGTTTGCCCATCTCCTGATTTCCGGGACCTTGCTGCTCCAGTTTGGAGGTACGTCCCACACTGGTGCTTTGTAAATTGTCACGAACAGCTGCTGATCTTTCAGGATATATCACATGTCTTCATCAGTACCTCTGCTATTTCACACTTGATTCCCTGCAGTAACCTGAAACAAGTATCATCCGGTCTAGGTGATCAGCCACCTCTTAGTTCTCAAGTTGCTTTATATAGAACAGGCACGTGCAGATCAAACCCCCAGAGTATTAAGAGTAAGTCATACAGAGTAATGTTTTGTTCCTGATGTAAGACTCTAAAATTTGCTTTTCACAAATACTTCCATATGAGGTTAACTTGATTTTAAATTTTTTGCATTGCAAAACTGAAGTTTGCATCCAGATTACCATAAATGCACACAGATCAGAGTCTGCCAGCCTGAATCTGACTGCAAACTGCTGCTGGATGAAAATCTTTAAATATGAAAATAGAGTTAAGCTATACTCATAAATTAAAAGTTCCCATCAGACTTAGTTTCCTCGCTTCTTCCCCTCATTAAAAATCAAAAAAATACAAAATGAAAATAATAAATAACCACACAACAAAACCAGCATGAATCTAGCGTTTGGACAACCAAGAACTGACACAAGAGTTCAAGAGTTTCCAGTGTAAAGCAATTACTACCATCATCTTTATGGAGCTATGGCAAACCAGATTTTCAGTTATGGACCAAGTGGAAAAAAATGCCTTCTAATTGCAGTTAATTTGACCTGCAATTTTCCCCTTAATCAGAGGAGACTAAAGCTTTTAAAGATAGTCAGCCTAAAAACAATTTATGAAGTGTTGGCCATCATTAACATATGTATGCATTTTAGAGATGAGAAAACCAACATATGTTGTATCCTCCATTTCTAAAAGAGGGGGCTGAAAATACCACTTCATATCACTTACATTTTAAAAGTTAATTTGAAGTAAGAAGTTCAGCAAATACACTGACTTGAAAGGGACTTCTTCAAAAATGACTGTGCACTCAACCTTAGCAAATTAGCTTTTTAGTCTCGATGCAGGCAATATTTTTTTGCAAGCAGTAATATACCCAACTTTAAATTTTATGCACGTTCAGAAATTACATATTTTTTCACTAATACAGTCAGTAAACACAGCAGATTTTTTCTCCTCAGAGAATATCATAATTAAAGCCATTCAAAGAAGTGATACTGGTAACAAAGCCAGAATTATTCTGAACTGTCAGACCTGGGAACATGCTCAGCATCCCCTGTTGCCCCTTTTCTCCAAGGTTTACAGTTGCTCCCAATATTATTACAAAGGGAAAAGGATTCTCAGTTCTCTTTTTATTTGCTTGAGCTTTTGTTTTTTTCTCAGGGTTTCCGCTTATCAGTAGCACTGGATAAGCCTGATTGGAACAATGTGAGTAAAGAGGCTTCCAAAAGCCTCAGACAAAACTACACTGCTTACATCCACAAAATCTTTCTGGAAATTGAACCCCAAAATGTCTGAGTTTGGTTCAAGCATTCATGATTTTCCAGGAGTTTATTTAGAATTTTCCAACTTTTGCCTGCAAGATCAGCCTACACCTCCCATGAGAACCAGCTTTCCTCCTGGGCTCTTTGCTACTTGACTAGAGGCACAAAGGGAATATCTTTACTCAAGGGAATTCCTCATCCCTCCCTTCATAAGTCTGTCAACATCTCAAGGGAATGCTGGCAAAGGTCTGTGCTTATGAGAGAGAGTCCCCATGCTGAGAGAGAACAGTGGACACACAGAGGCAGAGATATTAGACTGGAAAACAACAAATCACAAACTTTCCAGTACTGAAGGGAGTGTTCTAATTCCCTAGGGATGTTTCAGAAGTGAAAATTTTGTTTTTATCTTAGATGATCAACACATCACTAGTCATTAGTAGTCATTAGAAGATTTTTTTTTTACTGGGAAACAAACATACTAGGTAAAGGGATAACTTTCTAAATTCTATGAATTCAAAACAAGGCATGATTCTCACATATGTAACACTTATTACTGTTTTTTCCATTGCCTTGTAGATACATATTTCACTGAAAAATGACTGAGTGCTCAAACAGAAAATGTAACTTCACAAGTCCAGTTCCTCCATGTGCACACTGCTATTTTCCCTACATGGACAAGTGCAAGATGTGAACAACATCCTTTAAATGAAACTATGGCATCACAACAACAAGACAGTCACGAGCTTCAGACTACTTTTGAAAACAGGCTCTCCAGAACAAAGTAGTAGTTGAACTGTAAGTGACTTGTTGCAAAGAGGATGCAATCCTACACAAGAGCTGAAATCAGGGTTGGAAGAAAAGTTCTTTAATCAATTGTCTGAAATATTTCATCTTCAACAGATAACTTTTAAATTGGTAGCTGAGGGTGGAGAATTATTCCCCTGCCTCCTTTAGAAGTGACAAATGAAAGCAATTTTCTGCAGTGGAAAAGGGGAAGAAGTTTTCAGGTTTCATCAATACATGTCAATATGGTATGAATATAAACCTCTCTTTGAATCCCTCCACAAGTAATCTCGAAGAGTCAGAAAGTAATTTTTTCTGTTACAAGAATAAAACACACTTAGCAGAGCTTGCTGATTAAACAGTTTTAGCCTAGAAACCTATCTCCAATTAATATGATGAAGTTCCTTTTTTTTCTAATTAATGAGCATTATTCAGTATGAAACTTTTGTTGTTGGTTTGTTGGGTTTTTTTTTAAGAGCGATTGATGATGTGCAACTGAACATCCGGATTCCTCTGGGCCATGCTTAATATGATGCAGAAATTGTTGTGAAGATTACACAGGAAAATAGCTTCCTGCCATTACTCTGTACCTGGAAAATGAGGGAGAAAGTCTACAAAGGCAGATGGAGGGGGAAAAGGTCTGATCACAAAGTCAAGCGCTTCACAGGAGCCAACGAGAGCTGTAACTAAGCCTGATCTAAAGCCCCCTGCAGACAGCAGCAGTCTTTCCAGATCCGTCAGGAAGCCTTGAATCAAACCTTCTGCATTGCATGGCAGAACTGTTGGATTTGCAGGTGACCTGAATTCCTGGCCCCTTTTTTGGCAGAGGAAGGGATGTCATTCTGAAGACTGTTTACTTTTGAAGAGATTACTATTCCTTCCTCCTCAGCCAGGGAAAAACAAAACAATTTTTGCAATGGAGACCCTTTCAAAGGGGGAGGCAAGGGTTATGCATGGTCACCAAAGAGGAGGAAATCACAACAGTCGGGTGTGAGAGCCACCCAACAGTAGTGAGCTAGTGATTTCCAGAAGCTTATTCAAATGTTCATTACCAGAGCCCAGAAAAATGGCGTAACTGATTACTACAACCAAAACAACTAGCATTTCTGAATGCGTTCTGCCCCATCCCTCCTTCCCTCCCAAAACCTCTCTTCAATTCCCCTCTCAATTCTCCAGCCATTTTCCACAGCACTGCATGTGCACAGAACCATGCCATGAGCAAACATGATCCAGTACAATCAGTGGGCTGCGTTGAATACAGCGTATCTAAAAACATCAGCAGATACAACGTAGCATCATTTGTGATGATAACTGTCATTCTTCATGTATTTTTAGAGGAAAGAGATCTATAAAGCTTGAAACACATTAAGTGCTTGAAGCTGGCAGTCAAACAAGACCAGCATTATGTTACTGAAAAGCTTAAAATTCAACAGTTCCTGCAAGAGCTCACTTACCAGCTATCCAAGGAGCCTGGCACAGACAATTTACACCTGTTCTGGTTCCTGCTGCTTTTGCAAAAGAAATCCATGCATCCCACACTCATAACTTGTAGGAAAAGCAAAAAAAAAAAAAAAAAAAAACCAAAACCAAAACTAAATTAAAAAATATATATATATATGTGTATGTAAAATAAATAT
>JAOEHY010033091.1:47479-83050 GCA_025447955.1 Psilopsiagon aurifrons
TGGCCATCCAAACAGCGTGAAACCTTCCCAGCCCTGTGCATGGTAAGGCTCTGGGTGCAGGGCAGTGCATCCACAGTATGTTTAATTTTTGATGAAATCTTCTCCAGTTTCGTCTCGTAAACCCCTTCACCTGCCTCCCACCACAGTTTGTCAAACTGGATCAGAGAAATGTAAAGCAGGAGGAAGGAAAGAAAAAGTATCAAAGGCCAATTCATTTAAGAGAAATGGCACTTGTGAGCTGGTCAGGATGAGTCTGCTGAGATGATGTATGGCTACATGGGGAGGGTATATGTGCACACACATGCACACAGACGTCAGACCCTTCCTTGGAAGTGGATTAAGCAGCAGATGGTGTCAGAACGTGAGCTGCTGTCAGAGCAGAGTTCACACTGTCCTGCTCCTCTGTGCTTAGAGAGGAAAGCAGCAAAGGCAAGCCAGCCAAAAAAAGAAAAAAATATTCCACAAAACACAACCAATAAAAAAGCCAAAACTCAAAGGCTGATCAATAACTGACAATGAGTTTTGACACTGGCAATGAGTGGAACGATGCCCTTTTGTTTGCTTCTTTCTCCTTACAGAGCCAGGGTCTTTACATGCAAAATCGTCTCTGAAATGGAGACAAAAGAGGAAACACCAGCTCTCCCAGTGAGAGAAATACCAGAGGCTCAGTTTTTCCGCAGGAAAACTAGAACCTGCAATTACCAGCCCAAAAATCAGAACCCAGGACAGAGAGCAGGCACGAGAACAGCCAGCTTAAGGTCTATTAACAGCAAAGGAGGGGGAAGGGGAAAAAAACAAAAAACAAGAAAACCCACTGCTTTTGATTGCCAACGCAATGAAAATATATGAGGGAAATAACATTTGGGAAGGACATACCAGATGAAAGCAGGTACAATGACTTTGTGCAGGCACCTTGTTGTTAATTATGGTTGTATTATTACAGATAATAAGGGGGTTTAGGCTGAGAAAAAGGATTTTTTCAGTTCCTAAAACCTCATCTCTCACTGTCCTGACACCCACCTCCCCTTTTTCTCCCTCTTCTGAGCACCTGCTTTACATAGCTTTCCTTGTATTATCATTAGCTTCATGGATAATTGATAACTGAGCTAAGTCCAGCTGATGCTAAGAAAAGAACAACAAGGTGGTTAGACACATACCTACTATAAATAGACACACAACATGGCCAGCGTTTCCCAACATCTGACGATGCCATCCATCCTGGGTCCTAAAGTTAGCTACTGTCTGAAAGTCAGGGAAGCAAAGGAGAGCAAGGTAAAATGCTTTCAATTAATTTTGCAGAGGTTGAAGGGATAAAAATAAAATTGGGGCTTTTATGACATGCTAAAAATACCCACTTTACGAAACCTTTGCCATAGTTTGCAAGGCACAGTTTAAAAGCCTTTACTTTTTCCCTTTATTTAGTGTCAAACATGAGGCTCAAAAAATTTAGCTGGTGCTGGTGTCTTTGCTGCAGGGCTTAAAAGGGTTACAAGATCTCTTGCTGAGCACAGCGTGCGGGAGCTACACAGAGAATAAAGCAAAATTCAATTGCTCTAAGTCCCAAGGTGTCTCTGCAAAGCGTAAGTGCTCATGCTCGGGAGCTTGGAGGGCAAAGACTGTCAGTTGGCAAGTGCAGGGGAATCACAGTTGCCTCTGCACAGCTGGCAGGCGGCACAGGCTGCCTCAGTCACTGAGTCAGCAGCAAAACCTCCAGCCTCATCACTGGTGGGTTCTGGACACTTCTGGGGCAACCTCCTGATCTGCCCTTGATCCCATACACCAGAGGTAGGCTTCCAGCTGGAAAATCCTTTGTCTTGCTTGGCCCACACCCAGAGGCTGGAGGAGATATGCTACTCCACATGCAGTTGCCTTCTGACTACACCTTCTTGCTAGTGACCCTCCCCACTGACCCTTTCGGTCCTGCAGTACAGAGATTACCTTTGCATGGTTCACCTGGCAGCCTCAACCCACTGCACAGCTCACCTCCCAGGCCCTCCCCATTCAGTCTGCAGAGCATATAAATAACAACCTGGCTTTCAGAGCAACCTGTCCCTCAACAACCAAATGGTATTTGCTGCCTTGAATCAGAGGAGAAGTACTGTTAGCTTCCTTGGATAATTTCTACCTCTGCCTGTGGAAGTTAAGCACAAGCATGTGCCACTCTGCACATTTTGTCTCCCTTTTACAAAAAGCTACTCCAACACGGTGTAAGCTCCAAAATTACTTGTTCGTGGATTAGGGCAAATGTTATTCTATTTTTGTCTTAGTCATTCTGTCCAGTTGCGCTTTGAAGATTGATTATTTCCACCCCCCCTAATGTATAATGCTTATTTCTGGAAATTCTTAGCTCCTTCCCACTACAGACACTAATGCAGCCTGTTTCTATTTGCCAGGTCTCACTCACCAGCAGCCAAATATGCTTCATCAGTACAAATGAGGCAAGCAGCAGTTTAAAATTCCTCCTGCCTAAGGAAAGCTGCGCTACGCATTTGCTCCAGCACACGCTGGGGATCAGCGCTGGTTTTGTCGTCACAGTAGTTACCTCCCTTTTCAGAGCTGATGAACTCAGGTCTTTCTCATTTTCTTTCTTGGTGGTAATCTCAGTCTGAAAGCCATTTTGGACTTCAGGAGTGAAAATCATCAATTATTTGTCCCAGTTCTCAATCAAATATTGAGATGGAGAAAATCTGGCACTTCCACTACAGAAACCATGTGCCTCTCACAGTTTACCATAGCAGAGCTGTCATCACACAGCGCCCAGTCATGACACAAAAGCAGCATCTTAGACCACAGGGAGGAGTAAACAAAGAGAATCTAACTCAAGTCTCCAGGCAGCTCTGTGACAAGCACTAGGCACACAAAGAGAGCAGTGGTACAAAGCCACAGGAGCCTGAGGAGTGGGAGGAGTTTTTCTTTAGAAAGCTCCAGAGATCTGCATAAGGTGGAGATTTCATCCTGTGAAACTTGTAGCTTGAAGCTACAAAGAGAAGCTGCATCAGGAGCCAAAGAAAAAACCCTCCCTTACATAAAACTGCTTACCTAGCCAGTGCTGCAGGGCAAGCACACACCTGGGGACACACAGAAGAAAAGCATTCAAACAGATTTTCCTCTCACCAGCCAAAAGCTACACACCAAAATGGAAGCTTTAAATATTTAATGTCCAAAACAAACACGAGAATGTCCCAGAACAAAAGTGCTGGTTCAATACAAACCAGCAGCACTCACAAGTAAGACACTAGAGGTTTTACACGCAGCTGCACCAATACCAGCTGCGGAGAGCTAAAACCCATTTAGAGATGAAAGGATACAGGTTCAGTAGCAGAGAGGCAGGGATCAGGTGGAGAAAACTAACCTTTCCAGTCTTTGTTAAACTTGCACAAAGTGGTTAACACCACCAAAAGAGTGGGAGGCAGTTTAGCAGGGATCAGTGCTAGGAGTCTCAGTAGATTATGCTCTTATTTTGAGATTCTATAAGAGAACAAATTAACCTCCTTTATGATTCTTGGCTTACTTTAATAGATTTAATGGATGTCATAGGGTAGAAATCCCATTTTACATTCTTTTAATTTCTATACTGATTGTCCTCCTTACAATGAACGACCACTATTTGAGATGCTGTGGGGAGAGCGCTGGTGCTGTTAACCACACAGTTAAACCTTCAGATTTTTGACTAGTGTCTTGCTCATACAACCATGACTGAAGCAATCACCATCACAAGATCAGTAACGGCTTTCCCACAAGCTCACACCAGCAGAAGCCACTGGGATTTTCCCAGCCTTCCTTCCAACTGATGGTATTGTGCATCTCCCCAAGATCACGTGGGTATTTTCACCCTCAGATACCCACTCTTTCAAGGGCCCAGGAGGCCAGCAATGTCTGACATGTCAGATGGCTCCTTGTGGCATAGAAGAGTCTTTCAAAAGTTGTGCTAAAGAGCTTCATCTTGCTACAGGGATGTAAGTGTTCCTTACAATTTAAAATACACAAAAATGTGTTCCCCCTCCTCCCCAAATCCAGACTGAGAAATTGTTATACGGTTACCTATGTCCACAAGGACAGGACCCAATGACCAGCACAATCCCATCCAAGCCTTTATTCCCACATTTTATTCCTTTGTTTTAATCTTTACTGGATTTTTTCACCATCTTTTCAAAAAATTTAAAAATAGGGTTTTTGACAGGCACACAAGCCTGCACACCTCACACAAGCAGGCATTTTTCTCTGGCTTAGGCAAAGGTGTGATTGATTTCTACTCATGTTCAGCCCACCACTGAAATTCTGCATTTCAGATGTAGTTCTAATATAACACCTAATTTAACTTCAAACAGGGCTGAAAATCCAGAAGTTACCACTAACGCAGAATCCCAGTTCCATCTGTGTACTCTGCACTGGAATGGAATGTTTCCAGATGAAGGAAAAAAGTAGTTTCCCAAAGAAAAGGTGAGTAAAAGTTGAAGGAGTCACGCACTAAAACCTGCTCCTGACAGTGACAATTGTAGAAGGAAATCTTCTGACTAGAGGTCAGAAGGGGCGAGGTGAGACATCAGGTAGGCTGAAACTAAGGCTGGGAAACAGAAGCCTTGCTTAGAATCATAGTCACATCAGTATTAAACTCCATACAAACAGCTCTGGCTGAAGATGCCCCAAGGCCTCACCCCATCCACCACTTACTCTGTTGACTCAATCTTTGACGATAAAGGCTATAAATGGAAAATTTATAAAAGGCCTGGTAGGCAGAGGGGTTGACCAGCTGCAATCCCCTCTAGAAGAATTCCTTCTCAGTGCTTACAAATCAGAGCGTGTATTTGGCACTTCCCTCTCTGACAGTTTAGCCACAAGTGAGTGCCTAGGGTAGGTGTCACAGCTTTCCTTAGTACAGTTTTGCTGGCAGACTAGAACAAGGGAGAAATAGTATATTGCAGGCTATACTCATGAATTCATTCAGAGTGTAAGATGCATTGAGGCCTGGCATAAAGTGATGGCATTTCTAGGCACATCACTGCTGCTGCAAGAATACATTTCTGCAAGAGAATCCCATACACCCTCCTGGTTTTTGCTACTACTGGCAGGGCAGCTTGAGATAACGGGTAATTCCCTATAGCTCTGCTTGCCACAGCTTGCCATGGCTGCCCCAGAGCAGCCAAGACAAGCAAGAGAATGACAACAGGCTCCCTCCCAAGATAGTCTGGACATCAGTCACAGGACGTTATAGGGTCATGTACTGTATGGTTCAGCCTGTCAGCCACTCTGGATATACAGATCGCATCTGCTTTTTGAGAGCATTAGCTGCTACCACCAAAGTCAATTCTTTAAAGTCAGGCCTTTGTACAAATTACTCAAAACTATGCATGCTACCCAGTCCTATGCACACTAAGGGCATTCTCTGAACAGCAGAAACACATTGTAAACTTCAATTTAAGTGTGCCTTGACCCTAAATTTATGTAGCAAATGTACGGACAGAGGCAGTATGGAGGACATTTTTCTTAGCTTGCCAAGACAGGCATACACTGTAGCTGTGGATATTCCATTTCCTTTGGGAAAGGCATTTGTGTCCCAGCTGCCTACTTTCATGGAGATGAGGGTTTTTGCAGGTTCACAGGGAATACAATGATAAGCATATACAGGAGCTCACAGGAACATGCCTATCTGAGGAGCTTCTAATGGCACAGTGTCTGCACCGCAGCACACTGTCACCCTTGGCTTTTCTTCCTTTCTCCACCCCCTTCATTTCCTTTTATTTTCCCACTTTTTTTTTTAATAGCTCTATTCTTTTTTTTCCTGTCCATCTTTTTTGATGTCCACAGCTCCCCAATTAACCTTAGCTCTTCCTCTTCCCCTCAGATTTTAAAAGGAATGCTATGTCTCTTTGCTTTCTCCAGCTAATAGGGTATTTTCTCCTTTCCCTACTCTCACCTTTTGATATTCTCCCCACACACATCTCTAATTCAGTATTCCCATTACACTCAGTTTCTTTGCCTACCTTCCTTCTTCTACCCTCTCCATTAAAACCTCCTCCTTCCCATTGCCTTACAAATATCTCTCTTTCTTACTCAGTTCATTTTCTCCACTAACCATTCCCCCTTCCCCTTTTATCCTGTTCAGTTCCTACTCCCCCATTTCATTCCTACCCACACAGCATGCATTGTGCCTTTCTCCCCTCGACCCAGCTTCAAAACTTCTCATTATATTTCATTTTCCTGAATTCTATTCAGGTACTTGTATTAGCCTTCTCTGGGCTCAAATGCTCACTTCATCATGTTACTGCATATTTCTCATCTCCTACCCTTTTCCTTTCCCCAGTCATTCCCCATCCATCCTCTCCACATTTAACTACAGTAAGATAAGTCCTCTTGTTAAGAGTTTTAACCTATCAAAATTTTAAACATAATATTTCCTAATCAGGAGTAAAACCCCTGTATCCCCCTGTGCTATTTACATATCTATATCTGTAAACTCTATACATTCCTCAGTCCTGCTACATGCAGTCTTTTGCTGTCTCTCATCCTCCATGTGCTCTCTTAACCTGGGATGAGCCATATAGTTTAACCCCAGATGGCCAATGCTCAAGAAGAGAGATACACATTGTATCACACAACTCAAACTGCTCTTTCTGGTGGGACAAGCTCACAACCTGCTATGTGCTCCATGAATACCAATATCAACCCAATTTCAGACTTCAGAAGAGGTTGATTGACAGGCTCTCTCTCACACCCTTCCCAGCACAAACTGGTGTGTATCTGTGTATGCATACTCCAGGATGAACAAGGAAGGCTGCCCTGTATCCACTGCTCAGCAGTAACATGAGCTCTGATGGAACCTATGCCAACCACCAGATGCCAAAGGACAAATACAATTCTTTCTCAGTGTGAGGTATGGGTTTTTTTCCAGTAGACAGAAGGGCATGATTAAAATGAGCTATTAAAAAAATAAAAAAAAAATCAAGAAAGTGAGATCAACACACAAAATCTGATTAAGGAAATCACTCAGTCTCCCAGGGCGGGAGTTGATCAGGGAGCCATTCAGTAGGACCTTCAATACAGACCCTTGATGTTGTACAAAGGTGGTTATTTTCCATGCAGTGCTGATCTCAACAAAAGCTATACTTAACCTCTTTCAGTCCCCCTCACCCTCAGAATCAAATGACTACATGCTTTGGCATTTTAACTCAAAATGGAAAAACCACAATACCTATTGAGAGATGTTGTTCTCAGCAGGAAGGCTGGCATCAAGAAGAGAGCACACATAAGCATCGAGGCTCTTGGAGCTACTTCAGCATTGTGGCAAGAAAACCCAAGCCAATACACCCCACCAACGCGTGAACAAAACAAAACTAAGACTTCAGGTTCTCTGCTGCAAGAGCAAGCTTGTACATACACCTGTCCTCTCTGATTTTGAGATGGGGTGGTCTTAAGACCAGAGAAGAAAGCTGGTCTCCAACCTTCCTCAGACCTGGGAGAAACAGCATGGCTCCTAGGACCTCCCAGAGTAGAGGGCGACAAATAGACATCATATCCACAAGCCTTAATTAATGCCTCTTCTGCATGTGCCACTCAGCTTCTGTGGCTCCTTCATCTCCCTCTCATCATCTACCATCTTCCACTCCTCTCCTTCAATCCACACAGAGAGGGAACATATCTCAGGGCTCTCTGTAAAATACTCTACCTCACAACTTTAAGGCCCAGCTAAACTGACACGGAGAATTTGTGCTCTGCCTTTGGTGCTGGTCACAAAGAAATGTCATTCTTCAGCAAATGAGCTGATGATTCTGATGCAGCTGGGAAATGGTCTTTTTGACCCAAAATGTTGGGGCCTTATGCTAAACCATTTCATTATCTCTCCCCTTTCTCCCAAAATCTTTGAGGTGCTTCTGCTGGTTGCCAGTTGCCATAGGAACCCTAATCTTTATCTGTTTTGCTTCTAAATAAACTGGCATCAGTACTCTCCTTTATGGGCCGCTCAGTCCCTCTCCTCCATTCAACCCTCCCTTCCCAATAAAGAGAGCTCAAAAGAGGAGAATGTGTTTGACAACCCTGCTTTCCCCCCCTTCTCCACAGCTCCTATGAGCTTTTCACATCCAAAATCCAGAACTTGGCAGAAGCAGCCACTATGATGCAGGAGAGTGCATTAGGCATGTGTGTCTCTGCTTTCGGCAAATATCAGAGGAAGCAGAGCCAAGACAGAGAGCAACAGGTAGGATAACACAGCTTGAGAACCAAATGCTACAATGGCAGAGATACTAATCCCAATTATTTCAGATGAAAGCTTTCCAGCACTTCCCATGACACCTCCCACTGACCTCCCACTGATGTTGCAGTCCCCAACATCAGCCTTGTCGTATGTCACTGCACTTAAGCAGTGAGATTTTAATGCCATTAGTGAGTGAACAACCCTGAAAAAAAACGTTTCAGGGCTGAAAACTGAAAATGGAAAGCACAGGAAGCTAAACACACAGGAAACATCAAAAAGACAAGGTGTCTGCAGTGACCTAGAGCTTCTTAACATGAAGCAGGTTTTTTCCTTTCTATGGACCATAGATCTAGGTCAGAATTACGTAGGTTGCAAACGAACCTTATTTCAGCTGTTCTTAAGCCAGTACTTAGAAGGTGGTAACTCCCACTTAGAGACACCTTTCCTTCTTTTCCCATGTATTTGCTTGAAAGACAGACAAGGAACTGAAGTAGCAAGGAATGCTGGGTGAAGGAAAAAAGCTGCCTGATTTTGTGCGCACGTGCAATAGTCTATGCGCTATAGAACCATGCTTTCCATCTCAGCAGGCATATTTGTACGCTAAATGCAGAGATTCTTAAGCTGTTCTTCCCCTCAGAATGCTTTCTAATGAGACAAATATCATCCAGAGACATACTGTTGCTGTCTTGTTCATTCATATGGAAGAAAAGACCTGGAAAATTCTTAGCATCAAGATGGGAAAGAACAGGCACAAAAAGGAATCAAGAGGGTAAATTCCCTACTGCATGCAACACTGAAGCAGGCTAGCAAACCAGGATCCTATTTACCTGAAACTGTAATAACTAGGTAGTCCTTCATTCACACCACAACCAAAAAAACTCAGACACAGGTCATTTGGGCATATCCAGGGATCTTCAGCATCTGTTCACTGGCATACGAATCACTGTTCTTATGGAAGAGTTTGCAAAGGATAAGGGCACAACTCTGAAAGCAGCTGGACTGCTGATTTCTAGCTAATTTGAGTCTTGGGCTGGCCTGCATTTAGCTGAATGATCCAGCGGCTCTGGCAAGTTGGAGCCAGAGAAGCAGCTGCTGTTACAGTGTAATTTACAATCAGTTGCCCTATTGCTGTGCTTTGCATGTAGGTCTCCCGCTTGTCCAGCACACACGATGCTCTTACATCTCTACTTAGCAGGACTGCAGCTAGGCATCCGCCTGCTTTCTGAGAGATATACCTTCTTAAATTATCAGCCCTTTAAGTTCAGACATAAATCTGGGGAAGACTCAAATATCCAACTTTACTAATGCAGACTATAGCTGCACTAGTCCATATTCTGACAAATTGTAATGTCTTAGGATCTGGATCTTCTCGACATTCCTGCTACTTCTCACTCCCAAGAGGGCTGGAAACAGCACTCAAGCAGCCCTCTCTGGTTATATTTATGCATGTGTAGGTCAGGCCCGAAAATAGAAAGGAGACAAGTGAATAAAATAACATTAAGTAAAAGATCACCTAAGGTTCATTCATATTCTGGACGAAGATGTTGCAACTTCCTACTTTATGTTAATCTTTACTCTGTCAGAAGTCTCTTTTCCTTAAGAAACATGGACCTTGCTCTTCAGGAAAGCAATTTTTTAAATTCAACCTAAGTTTCCTTTTCCCTTCTACTTTGCTTTTGCCATTTCTCCATGAAGGCTGCATTTTTGAAGAGGTGCACATAGCAATCCCAGATGGCTTTGCTAGCCCTTTTTAGTAATGTATATTCCAGACTGACAGAGTGCACAAATCCGCAGTAAAACATTGTGGGGGTTATTTCTTCTGCTTCAATCCCCATGAGCCTCCCACCTCCATTTTTCCTCAGAGATTCATAGCTGCACAACCTTAAAAAGAAACTCAGTTAAAACAACTGAGCTTCCTCTGACTTTGTATCTGAACTAGAAAGAGATGGCCAGGGCCGAGGGGAAAACTGTGCAAGATTTATTCAGTAAGCATTAATCATTTGCTGTTTATTTGAAATTAAACTCAGAAGGTTTGCACGCTCCACTTTCACACACTCAAGATGTAAGGACCAGAATGAAATGGGTGGGCATTGCAAAGAGCTTGAGGGCTTCATGAGAGCTTGGCAAAGCAGTTTCATTGCTTTCCTTTCCACAACTCAGCACATGCAAAATTTTCACAAGGTCCTCCTCAGTTTATGAATCCCTGCTGTGCTAAGACTTCACTGCCACCACCCCCACTCCCTCAGTGACTCAGACTTATTAAGATAACTTCTCTTTTTCTAGTTCCTCACCTCCAACACACTCAATGCATTAAGGCACATACTCCTGCACATATGTAAAATCCTCCCCCAACCACCCCCTCTCATCCAACTTTCCTCCTACAGTTATTGCACTCCCCCATCCTGGGATGACAGAGCCAGTCAAAACCCTTCCAAATGAGCACAACCTTTACTTGCTCTCCCGGCTTCTCTCAGGCAGCTTGTTGTGAGCTGATGCTTTCAGACACCAGGACAAACAGGTCTGGGATAGGAGACCTTTTTTATTGGGGTCTTTTCCCCAGCACAGCTTTCAGCAAAGTCAAGGCTTGTCACACACAGAAAACTATCCATGAACAGACACATGACATAGAGAGGCCACAGTGCTGCAGCTGAGTGCATGTGCTACATAGGTCTAGGTCTGACCCATAGGCTGTGCACAGACCACAGTCATGGTGTGATATGAACTGGTTTTGGAACATTATGGCTGCTTAGCTCAGCAAAGCTTTGTCCCATGCAAGAAGAGGAATTTGTGTACCACTATTTACTCCTGCTTTAAGAGGTTTCAGGCAACAAAAGTCTCTCATCAGGTTTTAGGGCCAGCAGTTACCCTAATTTCCTACCAGACTATGAATGCTCTGTAGGCAGTAGCATTGGGGTGATCACTCTAGGCATAACAGAGGCTGAGGCAAGACAAGGAAACAGTCCTTCCAGTCTCCAGATCCTATTGCCTATTCTGTCAGTAGAAGGACCATGAGCTGCATAGAAATATTGGCACTGAAGGGGAAAATAGGCTTTTGCCAAAACTGGGGATTTGCTCAGATTAACATCTTTGCTGCTGTAGAGAGCTCTGCACACATGCTCACACTTGCTTTTGTTCCTGCTTTTCCACAACCAGCAACAGGTGGGGAGGAGTGGGATGTGCATGCAGAAGAGGGATGGAAGAGGAAAATATGTTCCTGACATTCAGGGATACATGCAGGGAGAATTGTCTGCCTGGATCACAAATGGACTGAGAAGGCAGGGGGCCTGCTGAGCTGCAGGTCACTTCTATACGAATGGGGACAGATTTCTAATCCTGGCAGCATCAGGTGGGACTAGGGAAAATAGTTGAGGAGGTTAAAGCAGGAGTAGTGCACATATCAGATTTAAAGAGACATTCTGCATCCTTTGTACCAAATGTAGTCACTTTTTGAATCATCTGATGTCACATTTTTGTACTGAATAAAAGACAGTGTTCACTTCTGCTGCATACTTTGTATGTTTTCATTTAATAACCACTGGCAAAATGCTGGAAAACCTGGAGTGAGGCAAATGGCTTCAACTTTCTGTGCAAACATTTATTTTATGGTTTCTCAGATCTTTACAGCTGTATTTGACATGTGCCACTTCTGCTCCAACATTAAGGTATTTCTTGAGCAAAGGCTTCTAGGTCTAACCAATTTTCGGTGTGCACAAGCGAGTGACTCTGCTGGAGATGTAGGAGGGAATTTGAACTGTGATCCATCTCGGGCGAAAGATCCTTTACTAATTGTACAGCAACCCATTCTCCACTAGAATGGGTTTCTGATTTGCCCTGCACTAGTCTGCTTTCTGGATAACTGGAGTTGGACTCATTCTATTCCTCACCCAGAAGCAGGCACTTTATCTTCTCTGCGTCCAAATGTGCAGCATAAGCTTTGCACATAAAACACAGAGGGAAACAGAGCTAGGGAGAAAAGACATAGGAGAAAGGTTACCCTCTTCACTTCTTCAGATTTTTTTATTGGACTGCATATTTCAAACCCTGGAAAGCTGCTGGATTACTTTGCTCAAACCGATGCTTAGTCATTATGATTATTGGCTCTGATAACTGGATGGAAGAAACACACTTTCACTATTCAGAGAACAGTTAAGACATCAAGCAGTAGGAGAGAGGCAGCAGATAATCCAGGACATCGTTGAGCCTGAAGATGATATTCCTGCAAGAGAAGGAGGTACTGACATCTGGACACATGCTAACCTAAGCCTCTGTGATGAGCTGCCAATAAGTGCTTCAGCTCCTGTTAATTATGGTGGTGTTTCTACAATGATGAGATGACTTTTCTGTGGAGAAGAGCTCTCATCAGGAAATGGGTTCTATTGCAATTAACATCTTTGAATATCCAAATTTAACATCCTTCTTGAGCCTTCTCCGTTATTTCAGGAAGTTTATGATCAATCAAGTCCCAAAATAGAGCAGGAGATCTGGGATTCAGAGAAGGGGGAGGAGTCATATGTTTTGGGGCAGGAGGGTTAAGTACACAACAGCTTTAAAATTGGCTACTTGATGTCTCTAGCAGCATTACAACCTCCCATCCCCATAAGTGATATTTCCAAGAAAGCTACTGCTATCATCACCACTGTGTAAAGTCAGAATAGATGACACATCCATTCCCCTCCTTCAGGCCTGTCTTCAGTTCAGCTATACACCAGGATCTGAGACAGACAGACAAAACCCAGAAACAACACCTCCCAGAGCAATTAATACTGTGTTCCATACAATATACCTTTCCTATCCCCCCAGCAAAACACAAACTCATCAATTTTCACTTCCTTCACTAGAGGAAGTGTCACTCCATCAGTCCCCAACTACTGCAGCTCCTTGTAGAGCCAAGGGGAGCACAAAGCAGATGTCAAAGGAGAAAACAAAACCACCAAAACACATCTTGCTGGTCTTGGTCTGGACCATACTGCATCTGAAACATCCAGTACTTCCAACAGCAGCCCTGCCATAACCTAGCACACAGGAAGAGGTCAAATAAATATTTCCAATACACATAATTTTGGGGATGAAAGCAAACAGGTTTTCTGTCCCAGGCGCATTTTAAGAAGAGCATATAGACCGAGCCAACAAGATTTTCCTCATCTTGTACCACAACAAGAAATCTGAACATTAGACACACTTACTTTATATCACTATGAACAACCGGGGGGAAAAGCGCACGGATCTAGTAAAATCTTCACTGCAAGCCATCAAATTTTTAAAACGGAATTCACAGATAATGCCATAGAAGGCTGAATTTTATGGCTCTTGGGTCATAATCATGAAATGGGATTGATTTTCTTTTAAGAACATGAGAAAGACCCAAAACATTTTTTGCTGTATTATATTCAGGTAGATAAAATTTGATTTCCTGTTAGACGATAGTAGACCTTCCCAACTTTAAAAACCCAACAAACACCAAGTGCTTATATACTTAGCTGAGCAAGTCACTTTAGAGAAATGCTACATTCAAGGAAGTTAAAACAAAACATAATGCCACTTCAGGTTTTACACTGCCATCTCTTGTCTTAAATGTCAAAAATAAAAATTCAGTGAATCTTGAAAAATACAAGAGGAACATGACTACAGTGCAGTCTTGGACTACAGCTACAGCTGCTTATACAGTCATCTACACATGTTAAATCAAGACAATATCCCTCAAAATGACATTTAGGCAATCGAGTCCAACCCAGTAACAGCAGTAATCACTGCAACTCTGTTCTGACAGATACCAAATCAGACATGATATGAGGACAAAACTGAATGAATTAGTCCTATAGGCTTTAATACTGAGTCAGTCTTTGTTTTCAATGGGGGATGCTGCTGAGACAGAGACAGGAAAAGGCTTGAATAAAAACCTGCTCAAAGAAATCTAAGCAGTAGAGTAAGAGAAGTGGGAACTAGTGAGCTGATGGGTTAACATTGCCGCGCAGCATGAGGGCTTAATAGCTGAGAATACAGAGCAGAGGGGGCTTGTGATGTTCAGTTACTGCCTGTGAGTGGGATGTCAGGAGCAGTGTCAAACCTTTTGTAGGGCTTCATCTTTCAACTGAGCAGGCAAGAGAAGACAAGGAAGTTATTAATTAAATAACATTTATGAAGAGCAACACCCCATATTATGACTCTAGTAAAAATTAGGAACTAATAATTTGGGCTCTCTGGTGCAAAATTACTCTGTATTTAATACCTTCTGAGCAGTGGCTGTTGCAAACTCATCACTCCATCTTCCAAATCACCATAATTTGTCTGTATTGACCATGAGGAGGTACAAATAAATTTGAGGGGTTCTGAAGTAACTGATTCTGCTGCTCTCAAACCCAGGTTTATTTCAGCACAAGAAGGAGGGTAACAGGAAAGCCAACCCAAGGGAATACCGTAAGAATTCCACCCCACTGGAAAACCAAGTGGGGAATAACCATGACTGCTCGATCTATCCACTCAGGTAACCAAAGGGCAGGCACAGAGAAAAGCTCGCTTCAATGCATCAGCAGTTTGAAAGTAGTCCAGCATCCTGTGCCTGCTGCCAGCAGATTAGCAGCAGAGACTACCTGCCACATTCAGAACATCACACCCTGACTGCAGGTGAAGGACAATGACAGAGATCAGAAGCATTAAGCGAACTGCATTCGCAGGTACAGTCAAATTTGGGTCCACTTGCTCTTGTCAAAACCTCTCTAAAATTATTGCACTTCATGGCATAAATTATTAAAAGTGCTATTCAGAGTCTGCAAAGTCCTCTCTTGTACCTCAGCACTTCCAATGTTGCACTTCATACATCTAAAGTCACTTAGTCCTTGATGACATGTAAACAGAAACTTCCTCTTTAGCACTCCATTCCGATTGCCATGTCAGAAACCAAAAGGGTGAACCTTTTAGCCTTAAACAGTATTTTTGTTACTCTACTACAGAAGCTTTGTTATTGTACAGATATGGACAACATGCTGACATACCCATTACAACAACATGGACCATTTAGATGGTCCACGCAGATATATATACATGACAACTTGAACCATATGCATATATATATACACACAAGCATATATGAAAGCTTCCAACCTCCGTGTGTTCCAAGGATGCTTGTCTTTCCATCTGTCCCACATACTTGAGAAGCTCTTCTGGCTCTCGCACCTCCTGCCCCCGGCACACAATGCCCGCCTTTCTTGCCAGCTGCAGGAGATGCCCAGCACAATGGCAGGAAAGCAGTAGACCCAGGGAAGCTTGAGGACTGCCCTGTGACTGCCCTAGGGTACTCAAGTGGGAAAAAGATAGGGAGGGGAAGAAGTGGTTTCTGAGATATTACTGGAATCATTGTCGTATCAGTAGGCTTCACTTCCCTCCCCATTTTTTATATTTAGGTCAAAACATGAGTAATTACAAAAGGAAAAAAAAAAAAAAAAACCAACAAAACAGAACACCAAAAACCTCCCTGACTTATTTTCTTCCATGGAGGACCTGACAATGACAGTCAGGACAGCAAGTAAAAATAGAGCAAGCAAAACCCATGCAATTTCCAGATCCTTCCGAAATCTCAGGGAACCTGAGCATCAAGACTTAGAGTAGGAAATAAATAATCCCTTGCTTTTGCCTAAACCAGGTAACAACCACTGTGGCTTTGCTAAAAGCTCTAAGTGTTGTTACTCATTATGAAATGCTACAATGTCAGGCAAAGCACATAATAACACTTACCTTTGTAATACAGTATAATAATAATACACTACCACAATTTGCTGGTACATCTTTACACATGTAGGAAGAAGCTACCGTATTCATCTTAGAAATAAAATGGAGCTTTGCTTATAGTCACACAAAAAGAGTGGATTCAGGAATAAATATACTTAATTTACAGTGCACAGTAATAGTCCATCCCATGCTAATGGCAGCTTTTCTTCTTTTTATCAATATGTTCTTTCTACTGGGAATTTAGATGGCTGTTTAGCTGGCTCATTTGCTATTTTGTGTCACACATTACCAGCTCTCCTCTGCTGGTATTTCCCGGCTTTACAATTGAGGATTAACCCTTTGGGCTAACCATACTTTTGCCAAAAAGATAATACTGTGAAACACGGGAAGCAGGTATAACTAATCTGGAGAGCGAAAACCTTTCACAGATGCCTGCCAACTCTTCAATCTTTGTATTCCGTAAATGAACCCTTCCCCTTAACACCCACTAACCTCCTACCAAAATGGCTGATCTTCAATGCACACAAAAAGAAGTCTCCTCCCCGTGAGGCCATCACAGCATCCCACCTTCCACAGCTCTACCAGGCTTTGCCACCCAAGCCTCCACAGTGTCAGCTCTCAAGCCCAGCTCCAAAGGCCACTAAGCCAGCTCAGCCAAGTAGCAGTTCAGTTTTTTCCTTCCCGGGACATCCCATTACTCACATTTGTCTATCAGCTGGGCCAAGGTACTCACTAACCTAGGCTTGCATCTCTGACCTTCACCTTGAGTAAGTTCACCTTGAATAACTGCTGCCTCTGCTATAAGTGACCAACATAGGACACTGGGCATGGTACTCCCAGAAAAGCACCTTCAACTTAGAGTGATCACATTATTACCACTACTTTTAACACTTGCTATCATTTCTGCATGGAGATAATTAAATCCCCATCTTCTCTCAGAGACAGAGAGACTCTTCTAAAATATTTCCATTCAGCATTTTTTCCAAAGAGCTTCTTTAAAATCTCTTTTTTAAAATCAAAGCTGACTCACCCTCTAATGCAAGATAGTCTGACTCACATTTAACACTTTGATCTCCACAGCTCATTTTGGTCAGCAACTGGCTTAGCCATATCCTTGTACTACATGTAAGGGGAAAGAAAGGAGAAAGCAAAGTGTACTTTAAACATTTATTCAGTTCCAGCCCATTGAGAAATGCTCAGGGTAAATCTGCAGAGAAAGGAAAATTGTTTCAGCACCCAGAGACCTATTACAAATTAGAACAGAAATGAAATTTTTCAGCAAGGGACAGATTTGCACTTTCATGTTCCCAGATTCAGATGAAAAGGAGGGTCCATACAAGAGATATTTTGCTAGAGGGGTTTCTTTTTCTCATTTAGCTTCATCAAAATCCTCACAATAAAACTGAACACAGCCACTTCAGAAATGAAATAAGAATCAAGAAATAATTTTCCATTTACACATAACTTGCAGTGGAACTTATTACTCAATACTGCTAAAGTAGATAAAAAGCAAAGCCTTAAAAAGTGAGCCCCAAATTTAGGCAGATATAAACTGCTACTGCTTCACCCGTGGGAAGCCCAATCCAAACAGCGAGGGCAGCTTCGACATCCCTGTTAGAGCCACACAACCCCGACTGAGGGAAGGCTCCTGTGATGAGGATTCAGCTAAGCCATCTGCAGCAGCTTTCCAGAGGAATCCAAGAAGCTGGAGAGCAGATCATAGACATTAATGGGATCTGGGAGATTGCTTGCCTTTAGCTTTCTCTGAAAGATCTCCAGGTTAGCTGTATGCATTCTTGCTGTGCAGACCACTAAAAAAAAATAGAACGGTTTTGCCTGCTAGGGAGCAAACTTACATCTTCTACACACAGAAGATATTAGGGGTAACTTGCAAGTGGTAATAGACTTCAGTCCCAGCTAAAGTGAAAGAAATATAAATCCACAATCTCATACTTAAGAAGTGTTTTACTAGGTCTGGGTGGGGTTTCTTCATCATCATCATATTAAATAGGATGAAAAGGAGACGGGAAGAAGAGAGGAAAGATTTTGGAAATCGAATTTAAGTGACAGCAGTCAAAACAGGCTTGGCTGTTTCGGAAAGCAGGGTACAGGAACCTCGAGACACCCATACAAACATATGCAATGAAGCATTCTTGCTCACAATCCTTCCTAGATACCAACAGACAGAAAAATTCCCCTGGCTTCATGTACTTCCTCTGTGCCCTGGCAGATATTAGCACCCAGACCTGCTGCACCCACATGTTTTTGAGTTCAGTCTGTGCTTAACCTCTCGTGAGATCACAAAGACCTGCACTTACAGCAGGTGCTTTTGCAGGCAGGACCAGTCTCTGGAAGCCCTCTGCCTGGAGGCAGAAAGCACTGACAGTGCCCATCCCTGCAGCAACTGAACTCTTCAGGGGCAAGGTGACCTTGAGAGAAGTTGGTGTAGCCTGCAAATCTATTTCACTCCCTCTTTGAAGGGAGTAGCAGCTTCATCCTGTTCCGCACCCGCAGTAAGACACACTGTAAGCTCTCCTATCTCAAGGGGCACCCCTATCGCCAGCCCCAGCAGCACAGCAAGTGCTCAGTGGAGAGCCAGGTTCAGTTTTTCTCCTTTATGAGGTAGCCAAAGGTCCAATTTATCATATGTCTCCATAGTTTGTCAGCTGCATATGATCATTTGTGAATAATGTTCTCCTGACCAGCTCAGACAAACATACTTGTGCCCTCTTACTGACTGCATGTCATGTGCAGGCAGGCACACATCTACAAGCCACAAGTGAGATACGCTTATCCAGTGTCTGACATGTAGAGTGCTTACAGTTAATGTATACAAAGTGAAGTATATCAGACCAGTCAACCCTCTTTTTATCTCAGGAATACTAATGTAATGCGTCAAACCACAACATTAGCAACAGCACGCATAATACATCTGCAGGCAACACAGGAGCAAACCCAGCTGAACCATGGCACCAGAACAGCACATTGTTCATCCCCTCCTACTCCCACCAAGACACTTTTCCTTCCCGCTGAACACCTTGCCTTTGCTGTAACTGGATACGGAAGAAAGTGGTGCAGCCTGTTGGAAACAAACAAAATCCCTTTGGTTTTGCAAGGACAAGGTCTCCAAACCACAGAGGATTTAAGGGAGAAAACTGCATCTGACAAGAAGCTAGGGCAGAGCTTGTTCCCAAATGCACACCCTGAGCTCCCAGGTCCCCACAAGCAGGCATCGCTGCACAGACAGCACCAGGTCCCTGGCACAAACCTCAGGGAAGTCTGGCACTGAGCTGAGGTGTGCCAGGGGCAGCCAGAGCCCCATGCCTCCATATGGATAGGGAAGAGCTTGTCAACCACTGGATAAGCATAGATGGAGAATTAATGAAGTAGTTCCTTGGGTATCTCAGTCTTGAACTAACTGAAGTCGCACATCAAATCCTCCGCCTAGGAGCACAGGTCAGACTGAGATGAAACACTGCTTCAACCAGAAGGAATAAAGGTTAAGGGCTTTGAGAGAGAAAAGACAGCTGAAACACTGTACCAGGAAGCTAGCAGTTAGTGTATGAGCATCCACACCTACCTGCCCTGCACCCTCTGAAATCCTTTATAGTGCTCCTCAGGCTGGCTAAAAACCAGAGAAAGTCTCTTAGGTGCCCCAAGCTCATATGTCCCCAGGCAGGTACTCAAAAGGGCTATTTACAATTCTAGGAAACTTTCAGAAAATTCACGGTTTAGCCTTTATTCCTGAATTTCTCATCTCCTGTGGTAACAGCACAGCTTGCCCTCTGCCATCCCAGTTATGCTGCAGGGATCAATGTATTTCTGTACAGGCTTTTGAAAACAACTTTAGAAGTTCCTAGGATTTGTCATTCTTCCCAGAAAATGCTTCAGATAGATGGGGCAAGAGCAGGGTCAGGTCCACAGAGGCCCAACCTCAGCTGCCACCAGCACCCTGAGGCAGAGGGTGACCTTGGCACAGCATCCCAGGGATACCTGGTGTACAGGTTACTGCTTGCAAACCAGCACATGTCGGTATGGATTCCTACACACTGCAGTAGTGGGTGAAAGAGCAGCTCTGCCCCAATGCCCAGCAGCAATAACCAGATGGTGCTATTCTTACTCCTCTTCAAAAATCACAGCAAGGACCAACATCGAGGCAATGAGCAAGACAGCTGGATCCCCAGAAACCCCACCAGGAGCCCTGTTTTTCCAATCCCAGGTGGGCAGAAACACACGTTCCCCTCCAGCTCATAAAAGAGGCACCAAGAAGAGTGAGAAGGAGGAAGAGAGAAAGAGCTAAGCAAATGTCATGAGCAAGATACAAAACAAAAGCACAGACACCCACACAGAGCACTCTGGCAGCTTCTTGCCAGAGAGTCCATCCCCAGTACCACCTGCAGCTATTCACACTACTTTCTGTCCCCTGTTAAGTATTAATAATTCTTGTTGATGACCCTTCTGCTAATACATGGCAGCTGGAGTGGTTAGGGTCAGAGCAGTAAACAGCAATGAGAACAGTCAAGCCGAGCAGAGCCTGCCTGGCTCTGAGGGAACACGCGAATGCACCTCAGAGGACAAAGCAGCCAGCACAGATATGCGGCAGAAGTAATTCAGCACTTTTCTTAACTTTGCTTCACAAACTGCATACAGTCAGACATATGGAAAAATGTAATACAGCAGTTCAGATCCCATCAACTCGGGTGCAAGAACCCCATTTGCCTGATGTAGTTAAGAAGCCCTCCTAGCCTTTAGGTTGCAGGGAAAAGCTAAAGTACCAGACAACCTATTCTGAAATATTCTAGCTCCAGGAATCCTGATTTTCCTGATACAACCAATTCCAAGCAGACAAACTGCTAAGATTTGGGACACCCTTGCGAAGGAATCAATTAAGTTGTTCCAGAATTCATTTATCTTCTACATATCACTACCAACATGTTTCCCATATTTATTTTCTAAATCAGCTCCAGCGGAACATTAACCCCAGTTACATATAATTCTCCATGCTTAAAAAACCAACCAAAAGATTCATGTAAGGATGAAAAGTGTGGCTTCACACCTGGAAAGTGCATGTGAAACAGGAGAGCTGTTGCTCATTCTAGCACCTCTTAATGTAAATGAAATTTCCTTTACACCACCGCATCCTGATAGACCCCAGAAGCTTAGAGCAATATCGTTTTGGATGCACAACTGCTCCTTTAGTTCATATTTACTGACTTTCTTCCAGCCTATCATTCTTTATTTGGAACTATATTTTTATGCACAAAACGGTAGCTTTCAGAGGAGGCAGAAGTTATTAAGAAGTTCATCTGTTCCAGCTGCTTATTCCTCACTTAAATTCATCATTAATCCTCTTTTTACAACACCATAATTGTCCCTATGGCAACCAATTATGATGTCACAAACAAGATTAGAATTTTAGATGGAGGAAGAGAATTAGCTTCTTCGCTATTTGTTTAGGTTCCTAGCAGCTGTCATGCCTCATCAGATCACTGGCCAAGAGAGTTCAAGAACTCCCTTTTGAGTATCACACTAATACCTGGTAATTCAAGGGAAGGCAGCCAGAAACAAACAGCAGGATATGCCCAATGAAGGATGGAAAGTTATATTGCATGAAGACAATCCTTTTCCAGCCCCTGCAGGTCATTCTCTCACCCCCTGAAGCAAGAAAGCCTTGGCAACTCTGGTGACACTGTGGGTATTCAGTAGTCAGACTCACTATGAACGTGATTTATTTTCCTATAAAAGTCTAATCCTTCTTTGGTTCCTACTAAATATTTCCCTTCAATGATTTGTTGCAGCAGTGGAGTCCCCATTAAATACACAGAAAATAATCCTGTATGGCAAGTGAAGGAAAAACCCCTGAGCTTACTTATTTCATCATATTTTATTCTACCCATAAACTAAATAACAACAATCATCTCTCTTCCTGCAAATAATCACAAACACACTTGAATGCCTGAAGTGATTTACATTACCCTTCTCCAGTCTTTTTTCATTTCATCTGTACTTTGTCAAGCTCCCAGCAAACCAAAAAAAGAAGAAAAACGAAAAGAACAAAGGGGTCAAATATCAGCCACCCCCGAACCATTCTGCACATTGCCAACAACTGGAGGTGTTACATATTTGTGATAAAGATGGTTTGTCCCCCCCTAGATTTGGGCTGTGCCACTCTGGCAAGGTGAATGAGTTAAAGTAGCAGCAAGATTAAGCTAAAAGCAAAGCTTGTCACAAAAGGGAGCTGGACAATGGAATAACACCAGGACCTGAACAGGGGCACCAACCTCCCAGACCTGCAACACATGCACCTTTCATAGGCCAGGTCTGGCTTTGAACCATTAAAGAACAATCCTCAAACACCCGCACAGCTTTGGGCAATCCATACATTTTACTTTCCAGGTAACTTCTTGCAGTTCGTGGAAAACATGACAAATGTGCCCAGGGTCCATCGAAAAAGAAATGGAGAGGGCAAAAATTTACTTTCACATCCTGCATTGGGACTGAATCCCAAAACAAGCGCCTCTCAGCTGCCCTTTCAGGGGGCAAAGCTCCTTTTGAAGATGCAGCTCACAGCAAGCAAATGGCAACATCTCTATTTGGCTGTAAAGCTACTGCAGCACTTTTGAAAAGCTGACATACTTGCCAGTATCCACTAAAAGAAGTCACCACCTCCACTTCACACCAGAATTATCTCTTGCAATAAAGAAATTAAACAAAAAAATAAAAATCCAAACACTCCACCCTCCCCCAAAACCCACACGCTTTTAATGGAAAAAGTTTCCATGTTTCACTTTTTTTCTTTTAAATTGAAAACATTTGTCAAACACTACAGGCACGTACATCTATTCATCCTATTTGTAGGAGGGGTCCGCATAAAAACGAATTTTAGCTTTGTGAGACTGCTCTCCACAGACTGCTGCAGTCGATAGGGATGGGCTCTTCACGAGGACAATTTGGAGCCAGAGCATGAATTAGGCTGGCAAAATGGCCCTCAGGAGAAGACTCTCTCACTTGCTAATGACTGTTGAGGACATCAAGGGAAGGCAGTCTCTCCAGCCTGAAATTATCCTTCAGGAATAATCCTCCCCTCCCCATATTGACTTCTTCACACATATCAGCACTCACAATTTTTCCAGAGCCAGTGAGAAGTGACACCCACCATCAGGACGTGCACGAGGGGACTGATTCATAACAACAAAGCCATTAGAAGGAAATGCATTAGTCTTAATGGCAAGAACTGCATACTCGCATAGTCTCGTCCCATGAAAGTTCTTAAATCCTGTGGGAGCCAGATGTCAGGAGCAGCAAAATCCGTACAAGCTTTTACAAGTCAGAAATCCTTTGCCCAGACATAATTTTATAACAAACACTCACTATTTTGCCCAGCACTTCTATTCCTTTTTGGGCTGTAGGTACCAACACCTTTCAGCCTTGAATGGAAGATGGTTATCAACCCTCTACATGCAGCCATTAAAAATATGCTGGGTCCCTCTTTCTCCACTGCCAAAATTAGTTGGATGGGAGCTCCTCAGTCCTAAGAGCCAAATCTCACAGGAATTTGACTTCTACAAAACTCTTGCTCTGCTTGCACACTGCAATGCAAACCCAGCAAGCAGAGCATGGTGAGAAAGACCATCATCCAGCCCAGATCCATCACCTTGGTTCCCCTCCCTGAGAGAGGGTAAATGCTGACCCAACTGCTCCATGGTTGGAAAGGAGAGCTGAAATGGTTAAAGATCAGATCAACACTTCCTAAGGGCAGAAGCCTTTTCAGCCCTAATATTATACTTTCATTCTCTGGGTAAGACAAGAGTTGATGTCCAGTAAGTGACTACTTGCATTTTGATTGCCAGGTGTATTCTGTCAGTAGCTATAGAGGGAGCTCCCAGGCACAGAACAGTCTCAGAAAGAGAAGCAAAGGAAGAAACCCACCGCCATTAACCATATACATGACATATATTCAGCTTTCAGACAACCCTGGAGAATGACCTTTCTGTTCATCCACTACCCAATATTAACCTGATAATACACTTGAATCATGACATCAAGAGGCTCCTGCTACGAGGCAGAGGACAATTCACCTTCCATGATTAGGTCTCTGGTCCTTCAGAAGAGGCAAAGTATTGTAGGGGTGATGAACAGTAAGTGTGGTTATTATATCATATTTCTACCATGGAAAATTAATCATGATCAAGAGATTTTCACAGATGCTACGAAATAACAACTTTAGCTTACCAAAACTCAGCATTTCCATTCTTTGGGAAATTCTCATATTTCTAAATAAAACAAAATTACTTTTCCTTTTTTAATCAAAGTGAAAAAAAAAAAAAACTCCACATGAAGATATTCCAATTATAATAACAACTATTCTATATTTCAGTTACCAAGAGAAATATATGACTGTGTTGTTCATTTCTTATTAAAAATAGATATTAAAAATAATTAAAAATCAGCATCTTCCCCAGAAGATTTCAGTTGGAAAATATTATGTCAAAATTCTAAAAAGTTTCACTGAAATTTTTCATCTACTCTTCACCACGGAAAACTGGAATTACAAGAAAATGCACCTATTGTGATACCTTCACAAGTGTTACCTCACACTCAATTTTCTCTTAACTTAAAATGAGTGAGAGGTTACTTTATTTTAAGGAACAATCATGTTTTCCAAGGAGTAACGGGTTTAAACTGAAACAGGGGAAGTTTAGATTGGATACGAAGAAGAAATTCTTTACTGTGAGGGTGGTGAGGCACTGGGATGGGTTGCCCAGGGAGGTTGTGAATGCGCCATCGCTGGCGGTGTTCAAGGCCAGGTTGGACATAGCCTTGGGTGATACAGTTTAGTGTGAGGTGTCCCTGCCCATGGCAGGGGGGTTGGAACTGGATGACCTTGAGGTCCTTTCCAGCCCTAACTATTCTATGATTCCCCGTAGCTGAGCAGCCACAGCTCATCAGGCACTAACCCCCTGAGCGTATCTGCTTGTTCCCACCACTGCCTTGTTTGTACACCTCTGTCACTCCAGTCAGATGCTGACAAGCACTGTTGTGCCTGTGACCGCCTAACACTAAGAGATTCTCACTGTTTTCCATTTATCCTCCTATTATTTGTGTTTTCACACATAATAGAAGCCGCTTTGTCTGCCTGCATAGCAAATTCATCTCACTGTTGTACAATCTTGCTACAAGAAGCTGTTAGGATTGATTCACAATAAGGCCAACATTTCCATCAAGCAAATATCAGTCTCAGCACCTGACAAATTGTGACACCATTTGTAGAGTAACTGAATCATAAACTGAAAGCTCAAGCTGGATGTTCAGGCAGGGGTGGCTGGGGAAGGAGCTACCATGTAGGAAGCAGAGGCCACTGCCTAGGCACAGCTTGGCAGCAGCAATACCCAGGAGAAGCCCATGTTTTCTGGCCATGGTCGCCGCTTGCCAGTGGGAGTGGGCAGAAGAGCTGACTTGACAAGGAAGAAGTCAGACTGCTACTTCTATGAGAGAGGAATTCACATCTTTCTCTTTTTCAGCCTTTGGATCAAATTGGTGAAGTCGGGCTATGATTTTTCCATCACAGCTTATTTCCTGCTCTTTTTCTTTCCCTCTATTTCACATGCCTAATGGCTTCTTTCAAGCTTGGAAAAATTACCGTTATAAAGCATTACCTAGTGCACTCTAAGCATGACTTCCCACCCTCCCTTCCTGTCCTCATCTCATCTTATAATTGCTAGTGACTAGCTGGAAATGCCTATCTTTGGTCAGCCGAAGGGCTCCTAAGTCTCACTAGGTCCCAGATGATCAAAACTTCTTTTTATGAACTACAGCTCCAAGAACATAAGCAGATGGAAGAAGCAGACACACACTGGAGTTCCCAAACCCAATTGCAGGCCTACATCCATCAGCTGCAGTTTTATTTAGTAGGATGCACAGCTGCAAAGGGAGTAAAATATGATCATTGGTGGCAGAAAGGCAAGGCCATCTGGTATCTTGGCACTTCACGTGTGAAAGAGGATGATCTCCAGTTTTCAGGAAGCAAAAGACATGAGTAAACTCATGATAAAGACTGAAGAGAATGTGAATTACCTTCTTTTTCTGCTAAGTCAGGAGAGAGGCAGAATCAGTAAGTGATAAAAGCTCTCCCTGCCACTGCCTGCACTGCAATTCTCTCTGAGCAAAAACGGCCCTTAGCGACTGGGCAGCAAGAAGGAATGAACCCAGTGCTGTCACAACCACAGGCCAGCTCCTCTCTTCCTTCCTTGCCCCTCTCAGTACTAGTCATTGCATCTCCTGTTTGCACAGAGAGACAGCAGGAGCTGTGAAGCAAGGAGCCCCCACCCCTGGAGTTCAGCAGCTGTGGTTTACTCTTCTGTATTCACTTTGTAAGTTTGATTTACTTGAATTTGGTACAAAGCCAGGTACTAATATAAACGCCAAACTCAAAGTGTTTCTTTGCAAAAAAAAAAGGGAATTGGAAACGTAATCAGCTATCATATGAGCAGGTTGAGGATATTTTCACAGTCCCATCAGAGCTGATGGCAGAATTACATTTGGTTGCTTGCCTTTCGGCCCTAAGGAGGTGCTGGTAAGGAAAGAAGGGTTCACTTCACCATCCAGAGATTAATAATAATAACCAAGGGATTAGAGGAGGCTATTCTTTAAAATTCCCTGTTACCTGATCTCTCACATAGTCAACAAACATGAGGTGAAGGATTATTACTTGATCTTGAACAGGTGACTCTATGTGATTGCATGTAAGGAAACAGAAATATTTGTGTCATGCCTTCAGCTGCCAGTTAAGCCAAAGATAGCTCAGCTTTATGTCTTTCATACGATTAAAAAACAGAGCAGAATTTACTGAACTCCAAAGGAGAAAGGAAAAGGATCATCACATACTATTTTTTACTGAAACAATCATTAAGGGGAGAGCTCACACACAAGCTCTGTGGTTCCAGCCTTCTCTGGAGAATATTTCTCCAAGTGATTCTGGCTTGAGACTACCCACAAGCTTGAATGAGGGTACATAATGCTTGACTTATATTGCTGATGGGCATCACATTCCTAAGAAGGGTCTGGTCAGAAGCTTGTTATAGGCTGGGAGAGCCCAGGCTATTCCCAGAGGGAAAGACATTCAGTATCCTCTCTGAAAAACATAAAAGCTGTGTGCCAGCCAGCCAGCCCTCCCTTCGGAGGGCACCAAAGTCTTCTAGGCCAGACTATCAACAGCCATCTCTGCTTAAAGGTTCAGGTTTGGCAGGTAAGGTGATGCTATGGGTAAATCTGCCACTTGTCTGAGGTCATCAGGTTAGCAGTTTCTAAACATCACATACAAACTTAGGGAGGAGACATCTTTACTGCTATGTTGGTCTCAGTCCAACTTCTAACTGCCCCAGCATCGCAGCCAACATTAGTCATCCCTCCCACTACCTGCTGAAAGAAGGGAAGGAAAGAGCTGACAAGACAGAGACCAAATAACTCAGCACTCAGTAAATTTGCTGTTCACCCTGGATCATAGTACATTTATCAAATGATGATATGGCCCACGTCAGATTCAAAGAAATTAAAAACATTGTTTTGCTGTTTGCCATCCAGGCTGAATCAAGATTCTCAAGGCCAGAAAAGAGCCCGCAAAGGCATCACAACACTATCCAGTGTCCAAGCCACTGAGAGGCTACTCTAGCACTGTCTGCCCTGCATCAGCAGGACTTATCAAGCACCTTTCAGCATTAGTTCAACACCTGAAAAAACTTGGAAAAAAATAAAAGCTTAAAAGCTGGAGAAGGCAAATGGTGCCTCCTTTTTGCCATTGGTTTGCATTACATTGACAGGGAGAGGTCCAAAGCCAGTCTCTACTTTTACATCAAATTTCACATAAAACAGGTACATAACTACTTTGCAGCACCTGCAACACAGTTTACTACCATAGGGCTTGAAAACCTCCAGTACTGCAAATCTAAAGGGCAAAATAAACCTCTTAGGAGCATCCTGTCAGTAAAGAGTTAGATATAGCACTGGACTACAAAGCTCAAGCTAGCCTTGAAGGCAAGAAAAGAACCTGTTGGGATGAGCTCAATAACTTCAATCTAACCTTGTAGAATGTGAATGTTTATGTACTTGTTATGTACTTCTGTGTTCTTTGATCGTTGTACAGTGCACCACACAGCCCCAGACATAAACCCACACAGAACACCGGGGTCTTGTCAGGAAGACAGAGCAACAAGGGAAAATGATGAAAATAAAAGGGAGAAAGAGCAACTCAAAAATAAGGAAATCCAGAAATTCTATCACAGTGAAAACTGGCCAGGTATAAAACAAACAGACTACCACTCCAAAGCCAAATATACTGCCCTGCAAGAGAAGTGACACTTGCAACTGTTGGCTACCTGCAGAGACAAAACATTAAAATAAAGAATTGATTAAGTCCTTCTCACTAATGTAGGGCTACCCACAACCAAACACACCAGCTGCACTGGTACTGCTGCTAATTCATTCCTCAATGTCATTTTAAATCAGGCTAAAGCCTGGAGGTGACTATACTGCCAGCAGCAAAAGATCGTATGAGCACAAGCAACTGGCAAGATATTGGTACTGGATATCCCTTAAGGCAATATCATCAAAGGCACTTTTCTTTCCTTTCTACACAGGTTTTTAACATGTGAATTCTCTCAGTGTCTCAACTTACAATGAACCTCAAAACTCATAATGAAATTTTATTCAAATCTTTGGCATTTCACTTGCTTTCACATTGTCCTCAAGGGCATCATCTCAAAACCATGAATCAGGCTAACATCAGCAATTAATAACCAAGGACCTGGCCCAGTATGCACCTGTACATGGCATTTCATTGCCTTCAGAGAAGCTACAGGATGCAGTACTCAAGTTGGAATGAAACTCGATGTGTTTTCACAACAAAAGGATATACTCCTGGGGTCATTCACTAATTGGATAAAAGCATAAGAACTACCCCATTACCATCCCTAGAGGAAACTCATTAGCAACCTAATGAAATAAAGTGATGACAGGAAGGTATTTTCTCATCATCTTTTAATGCTAACAGGCTTCAAAGCCATTTTGCTTCCTCACCCTCTCCTACAGTGCCCAGAAACCCCATGGCACCTCTCAGAGCATCACAGGCAGTCCCCTCTCCTGCACATTACACAGCATCAGGGAACAGTTTCACAGCACAAAGGGATTCTAAGATGTTCAAATCATTGCCTTTGATGAATCTGTGCAATTGAAGCTTAATCCCTGCCCCACTTGAAAAATGTTCCCCAGTGGGTCAAGCTTCCTGATGAGTCATAAAATTTAAAAGAAATATAATGCAGCTATTAGCAGCTTTGTTGTTTGTTTTTATGAAAAGCCAAACTCAGGAACATTTGAAAGAAATTAGAAATATTGAAACAAATTTTATGATTTTGAAATATTTTTATGTTAGTGAAATGACAAGTATTGAAGTGAGTTCTACATAAGCATAGTACTTCTTATAACTATGCCTATATTAAATATGATGATTCCTTTTTCTCCTCCTGTAAAAAGTGTCAGGCCATACCCCCAAAACACTTGTGCATTGTGCAGCCCTAATCAGGCATACTTTAGATATCCATAGGAAATACACTTTCCTTAGTAACACTAAGGGAAGAATGGATAATTTTGAATCCATCTGAAATATAAAACAAGATAAGCCACATTCCAACTATCCACAACTACACCTCTTACCACTAAACACCTTCTTGCAAGTCCCTGTGCATCACACCTCTCCACCAAGAGTTCTTACAGTCACACAGCCAAAGACATCAATGTTATTTATCTCTGCAACGCATCTATAGCCTAGTTAAGGCTATAGGGCGGCCAGCAGCACCATTCCCAAATGCCAGCAAGTTCATTGCGTATACCTCACTGGCAGCCTGAGAGAACAGCATCCTACATCTCACACCTCCTGCTTAGCCACAAATGTACACAGGGAGAGCAAGGATGCGTTAAACTACTATGCCTCAAACCTAAGTACGATTAGACAACTCCATTCTCTCTGACTACACGGCAATTTGTCTACATAATGGGGATTAGTGCCAGGTAGTCAGTAGGGCCAGTGAGCTTTCTAGGTAGAATTCGAAGCCATAACCCTTCAAAAAAGGGTGGACGGACCAGATGCTAAAAGAGCAGTTTTCTATTATGGAATATAAATTCTGAAGTTAGCTAAGCTTTCAAATAGCTGTAAATCAGAAGGGGATTGTGGCAGTGCCATTCAGAGCTGCATGTGAAGGGAAATCCAGGACTGAAATGCTCAGGATCTCATTAGCTAGCCTTTTTCTAACATAAGAGTTGCAAACCACCAAGCTTCCTCAAAAATGCAGTATAGAAAGCATCAGAGAAATATCAGGGTCAACCACAGACAAGGTTAGCCCTGCACCAGCTTATTTTGACAAAAGAGCAGTATTTAGTGACCATTTGTTCCTCAGAACAAGCTGAGAAATCTTTCCCTTCCCCCTCAATGCTTTACCTATCTTTATGCTGAGCCACTGCAGTAAGTTAGTTGGGAGGTGCTGAGATATAGAGAAGAACCACTTCGTGCCCTGTGGCAGCCTCGGGCTTGTGAAGTTCTTTAAAAGTCATATAATTCAGAGGCAAAGCTTGGGTATATTGTACTCTAAACAACATCAAATTATAATATTCTTGCACAGCTGTCCTCTGCCTCTTCCCACATTCAGGTTTTCTCCGAAAGTCATTGTTTCAATCCCTTTATGTTCCACTCCCATTTTAGCCTAGGTGAGAGGCCCCATTGTTAAAGCTAGTCTGTCACTTTGTCACACAAACTCCATCTGCCATTTTAAATAAGTTACTGTATCTTTTGTCTCTGTCTCTTACAGTGGATTTACAAAGAATCAGATCCTACAGTACTTGTGTTACGTAGGTATTATCACAGACGTACATGTGGAAAAAGCTGAGATAAAGTAAAATGGACAAGCGTTAGACTCCTTTGTTTAAGGTAAGACTCTGACCAGCACACCAGACTTTTCGGTATTAAACAAGCAGCCTCTTCCTTGATACTACATGGCCTCCTACTCCATTTGTGGATGGAAATTTAGTAGAAAGCACAGATGCGTTTTTCCACACAGCTGCAACCTGAAGAACACACAGCAGAGTCCTTGTCATACACCTTCCTTCACCCTGAAATTACTCACCAGAACATTATCTTACACATAAGCAGCCATCAAATACCCAGCACCAACCCACATGGAGGCTGCTATAGACTATACATATATACAGAGTCTTCTCAATGTACTCTTACACATTTTTTTTATATAAACCAAAACCCACATAACTTATATCTGTTAAGAGCTGAAAATGGTCAAATCATTCAAAATAAGAGGGGACACCCCCCCCCCCCAACATTGGAACATGCAGGTGAGCAGTAGAATTAAGTTGATGCATCATTCCCACATAAAAGGTTTAAAAATGAACAAACAGCTTTGTAGGGTGAGGCACAAAAAGGAGCTCCAACTTTCCACATCCATTTTATTCCAAGGTAAAGTTCCTTGTCATTAGTTCTGTAGCTAGAAGAGGTTGCCACAAAGTTGTTAGCCTCCCATGCCTCTTCTTTCCTTCTCCCAGATATCAAGGGAAACTTGATATCCGGGAAACCCTTTGGCTGACTGTTAGTATCCCATGCCCAGGTTGTGCTGGATTTGCCAATAAAAAGCAGAAAGAGATTGTTGCACATACACATCACCTTCCCAATATTTCAGCCAAGTTGCCAAAAAAAAAACCAAACACAACCAAACAACAAAAAAACACTGTCAAAAGCCTGGTGAAGCTTCAAGAAAATCATTCTCTCAGACCCATGACTGACCCAAGCAAGAACCACCAACTAACTGCCTATTTATTCCATAGGACTAGCCAGAACAAAAGTGGTTTTCCACCTCAAAGTTATGTGTCATCCGATTATTTTTTATGCAATGAAGTTTTCCACCTGCAATAGTCCCAGGACACTCTTGGTATACAGGTCCATTCCTGTGCTACGCAACTGCTTTGTTATATGCTCACAGAGGCTTTCCCTTTCAAATCACCGATGCATTAATCTCCTTCTGGGTATGTACATAATTTCATTGGAGCTCACATGGAGCTTTGTTTAGAGTTATCATGCACAGTGTGTCTTTTGTAAAGTGTTGCTAACCTCAGATACAGAAGGAAGAATGTAATACATGCTCTAAATTCAAAGACAGTCCTTTCATTTTTTTGTGACCCAGGGACATTGATGGCTAGACTTGCAGCCGCATCTCAAAGTCAGGAGGGTACCTTAAAGGTCAACCTGTTTTTTTTCCTCATGGTATTCTTCCTTCTGAACTGTCGTCTTCTACATTTTTTTCCAACACAGATTTTCCACATGAAAGCTTTGTAAATCAAAGGGCTCCATGAAGGCCCCTTCATGTACCAAAAAGTCCAGTGATAAGCTCTGGGAGAAAATTATAAAATAGTGATGGATGTTTTGGGTGACAAAGTAAACAGAGTCACTGCTATGTGAGTGGGTGGTAACAACTCTGTACAGTACATACCCGAAACTCTCAACAAAGACAGTTGTAAGCAGATCTTATGAGATTAGGCTGGAAAGTGAGAATTATTTTCTTGACATTTGGTAGAAGATAAAAACTCATCCCTCATTTTCATGCAGAACAACCTCACTCATTTACAGAAATGAGATGTATTAAGATTCATGGAAAATTAAGTAAAATAAATCGACACAATCAAAAGATCAAAGGCTTTTGTTGTGTGTTTTTGTTTTTACAAATGTCATTCAGCTTTAATTATTTATAATGCTTCACAGTACACTTGCAAATGCTGTCATATTTCATAAAATAATTAAGTCTTAGTAATAGGAGACACCTCTACCATGCTGTCTGTAACATTTACTGAGAAGTGATGTGCATTTTATGATCATTATCATGTCTGTAAATAAATGAAGCAAAAAGAATGAGCACATTTCCATTCCTTAAGATTTCTATTTCGGTTTAAGGCCCCATCTGTAGTCCCAGGTACATATATGCCCATCCACAGTAAAGAGGCTTGTGTCATCAGGGATTTCCCGTAATTTCTCTGCCATAACTTTTTCCCCTTCAAATGTACTCTAATTATGACTTCACCTACTTTTTGCTACAACTGACAAGCAGTTATTGCTGATGGTGTGGGAGAAGAGGCCAGCATGATTCTTGGCTTCTGCTTGCAGAAGAAGGGCTGGGAAAGCACACAAAGCATATCCCAAACAGATTCGTTTGGCAAGTTGGAGAGAAACATCAGCCAAAGAAATTCAAGCCACCTATTTTAGACATTTCCGAGTGGAAGGAGACAGCCAGTGGACATGGTGAATTAAGAAAATCACTGCCTCCAGCCACCTCCGTTACTGAAAGTAAAACATATGGTTTCCTGCTCAGGCAAGCCACCATCACCAAAGGCAAAGCCTCACAACCATGCTGCCAATCCGCTGCCTATTAGCGGCACTGGATTACAATATGATTAGTTACAGCCCTGTTTTTGGAAGTCCCTGAGCCATGTACAAACAAGAATCTTACAGGCTGCCACCCGCTGCCTTGGTCAGGATTTCTCCATTTGGTCAAACTGAAACTGCATTTCTCTAGATAAACTATTCCCTTGTAACAAGTGTTTGCCAAACACCACGTTTTTCACTTCTCAAGAAGGACATTAAAACTTAAACCATTATTTTTATTTCCAGTGCCACTAATCAAGATTCCCAGATTTCTAAATAATAATCAATAAAAAAATAAATAAATAAAATCATTAAATTTACATTATTGATGGTTTCAGTTGTTTGCTTTTTGGATTGTGTTGGTTGTTTAGGTTTTCATTTGGTTTTGTGCTTGAGTTTTGGGGGGTTCTTTTGGTTTTTCTTTTTACATTTTACTATTTTCCTATGCTTACAGAAATAAACCACAAGACTGCATTTCACATAAGATTTTAAGGCTGAAAGCAGCTGCAGGATAGAGCTTTATTGACAAAGTTTTCTTTAGACTTAGGGTTTTATTGTGGTAATATTCTTGTTGAGTATTTCTTTGGTATAATCTGAATTTGTCTTTATTTCAAGAATTATTTTGGGAAAGCTACCTCAACCTCTGCTTTTGCTAAAAGAGACCATGAGGTTCCTCCCAGATCTCTGCAGTGACAAAAGAATCAAAATCGAAAGGAAAGAAAAATTTACCTGCCAGCTTTCTGTCACAGTCTCTTGTAAATACTCTACCAGGGATAAACACTACTCTAAGAACCAATCTGTAGAAATAATTTATTTCTCTTTGGCAAGGGCACATCTTTAATACACTTCTCAAGAATTATTTTTCATTTGCAAATTTCTTTGCAGTGGGATGGGAAATGGATCTTTAGGTTCTATCAGTTTCTGGGGAAAAAAGTTTTCATTCTGTGAGCCCACTGTTCCGATTTTTAGCAGAAAAGCCAAAAGATCTTCAAGATACTTAATTCCATATTTGTAGTGTAAAAAAGTATTGCTTAGCTGTTGGCATTCTGATGTTAGCATCCAATTATTGGGTCGGTCAGGCTCATTGAAGTGTGTGAGGAAGAAGAAGGAGCCCATTTCTCTGAGCTTTCACTCAGTTTACACAGGAACCAGCTCTGCAAGATACCCTTCATGGAGGGATTGCCACTTTGGATTGCAGACCAGCCTGCCCTCCCACACCACTGGTACCCACCAGCTGAGCCACCCCTCCCAGTACATCAGGCAGGGCAGGCGCCCTGCCTGCAAATTAAGATCCACTTAAGGAATGGGTGTTGGCAGCACATGCACACACACAGAAAGAGGCACACTTTAAAACCATTATCTCACTCACAAGCACAGATAAGTGGCATATCCCCACTGTGTACATATTCCTAATTACAGTGTATTACTAGAAAGAAAACAGCAAGCAAACATCTACTCCTGACAGAATAAGGAGCTTTTGGGGCAGACAATGAGCTTCGTGAATGTCAGGTGCACAGTGGAGATGACTGGGAACATGGCAAGGTCAAGCAAGTTTCTGAGCTCACTATGAGGCACACCTGTGCTATTTAAAGCAAGTTTTTCCACCTGATGGTTCAATATGGAGACAAACATGCCTATATTGGTATTTACTACACAAAATCATTACATACTTGATATAGCAGGTTCTGTATTGTAAGCCACTGACCAACTGCATCAGTATAAATCATTATTTTACAGACTATATTGCTCATAGTTTTGGTACAATGCTAGAGAAACTAACAAGTAAATAGTATGCAACATCTATGACATTAGCCAAATAGATTGGCATTACAATGAAAGCAGTTGCTGTTTAGCAACAATAAAAAGAAGGGGGGAGAGAGAGAATACTCTGAGCCAGCCTCAGGTAAAGAGCAGTTTCATAATAGGGAGAGATTAACATAAAATTGGTACAGGAAACCTTTTTCTTCTTTCTTTTTTCCTCTGTTATAATACTATGCCCTCCCTTTCAGACACCCGTTTCATTCCATCAGTTTGCACCAACAGATTTTGCAACTCTCATTCTCATGAAGCTTTATTATTTTAAGCAAGTTCCAAATGGTGGGTTTTTTTTTTTCCTACATGTGTAAATACCCATATATGGGTGTGTTTCAATGTAATGCACCTACATAGAGAATCCTAAATGAGATGTCTGGAAGCC
>JAOEHY010033092.1:0-26435 GCA_025447955.1 Psilopsiagon aurifrons
CAAACTTAAACAGGGGAAGTTTGGATTGGATATGAGGAAGAAATTCTTTACTGTGAGGGTGGTGAGGCACTGGAATGTGTTGCCCAGGGAAGCTGTGAACTCTCCATCCCTGGCGGTGTTCAAGGCCAGGTTGGACAGAGCCTTGAGTGGCATGGTTTAGTGTGAGGTGTCTCTGCCCATGGCGGGGGGTTGGAACTGGATGATCTTAAGGTCCTTCCCAACCCTGACTATTCTATGATTCTATGATTTAGATTAGACAATAGGAGTAAATTCTCCCCTGTGGGGGCAGTGAGGCAGTGACAGAGGTTGCCCAGAGGTGTGGCTGCCCCATCCCTGGCAGTGTTCAAGGCCAGGCTGGATGGGGCTTGAAGCACCCTGGTCTAGTGTGAGGTGTCCCTGCCTGTGGTAGGGGGGTTAGAACTGAATGATCTTTAAGGTCCCTTCCAACCAAAACCAGTCTATGATTCTGTGATTCTATGTGATGCTGCGTCTCCATGAGCATTTGTGAATTCGTGTAACTGCTTTCCTGCTTCAAAATCTCACATTTCAGCTGCCTTTAAAACAAAACAAAACAAAACAAACCACCACCAAGGAAAAAAACCCCACAAACACACAACAACAAAAAAACCCAAACCAACAACAAAAAGACAAAGTTTGGACTCTGAAAAGTAGCTCAAACTTTCCACTTAAATTCCCACCCCTCATCCCCGCCTTTGTGCCTCAACTTCCTTTTCTGTTTAACAGCATGGAAAAGGCATGTCCTTACCTCACCTTTACTGAGATCTTCGGTATCTCACCAATACCACAATGGGGACCAGAGGATGCAGGGGTGGGTTTTAGCAGTTAAAGTCCCTTTGAATGAACTTGGATCGGGGTGTCTATAGGCTGCATTTAAGCAGCCACTGCTGGGTGAAGAAACAATTGCACGGTCCAGTCCGCCTCACCCTGCGCTAGTTGGAGTCATAGGAGAGGACAAGCATCACCACCTCATTTCCAGGACCTGCCTGTGCTCAGAACACATCCCACCCCCGTCAGATGAGGGATGGAGACAGTAATGTTGACAACTATGTTATAACCCACTATGCAGTGATTACTACAGTCCCTCCTACAGAAGCTGCCTCTGGTTGTGAGATGCTCAGATGCTTCAGAGGAGGCCTGGAAGCCAAGTGGTCTCAGGGCAAGGGTCTGAGGCCACCCAGCAGGGACACGAGAGCCCAGTGAGCAGTATTCCAAACCCCTGTACCTGTCTGCCTCCCTGGCCTCACCTAGTTCATCTAGTGGAAACTGCTGTGGGAATATCCCACTGCTGGGTCTTATTGCCTCTTGAGTCACCCACCGGAGGGAGCACCCATCGCAGGCTCTGGTCCCACACAGTGCAATGGGAGTGGGAGCAGCATCCATAAGAGAGTCATGTTCCTGGGGGCAGATGCTGAGGAGACGACAGAGATGAGCAGCTACATGCCATGTAAAGAGTGGGGTGTTAAACATGCACAGCCCATGTTCCTCTTACTTCCAAGGGAGGGGAGGACTGTGGCCATGCTGAGCAAACCCCAGGGAAGCCAGGAACATGTGGAGTTGCTCTGCATCAGCCACACAGGGGACAGCGGTAAAGAAAGACTGAAGCGGCTCTGAAAACTGAGGTAAGGAGAATGAAGTTTTTAGTCCTTACAAGCAATGTGCTCCTTATTTGCCCCAATTAGGGTGCTGGCCATCCTTATTGTGCTCTTGTGGGTCTTGCACCCTCCTGATCACTGGCTTCAGAGAGAAAATCACACTGCAAAACACCCTCTCAGCCCTTCTCCCCGACTGCCCTTCTCCTCAATTTTAGGTCAAGAAGAGCAAGTGTATCTACAGTAATATAAGCTGGGTACATAGAGGCAAGCAGAGAGTTCTCCATGGTTGCCCCTAGGCATGTTGAAAACCAGCACCTCTGGTTCTCAGCATCCCTAATCCATGGGGAAAACAGAAGGAAGAAAAGCTCAGTCTGCCTAAGAAGAAATTTAGAAGGAAATGCTCTGCTTTTTTGGGGTGTTCCAATGAATGCAGCTGAGGTACGGTTACAGAGATAGCTTCAACTCCAGCATTTCACATTTCCTGAGTATTTGACTTCAGATTTGTAATTGTTCTAATGCCAGCAAAAGGCATGTGTTTATTTTGTGCAGTTATGTATGAGCTGCACATTAGGAAATGAGACAACCTCAGCAACCTTGCGCAGAAAGAATCAGAGTATTTTATCAGCAGCTTCTACAGACCTCAGCAGGGACATAGAAAATATTTTAGCACCTTCTTCAGATATGTGAAGATAAAAGATTGGTGCTGTATGGCTTCTGAGCATGTCTGTTCATTGACTAAAATTTAGATAAGAACAGCTTCATGTTAAGCAGTTTCCGTGTGTGAGCTTCTTGTTATGCCAAATCAAATGTAATAGGCCCAGATCTATTAACACAAGCTTCCTCAGGAAGGTTTAGCCAGCAGTAGCAACCCTTCACCGTGAGTGTTAGCCTGAAGAAAGCAGCTTTTCCTGCTGGTTGGTGTTGCTTTGCATCTTCCTTCATGGCTTCATCTCTGCCTGCTGCCGTGTGTCCTGCAGACTGCGAGTCAGCTCTGGGCTCCTCAGCAGTACCCTCCCTGAGCAGTACCCAATAGGTTTGGAAGCAGGTCTGAAGGAGCATTGTTAGCATACAGTGATGTGGCAAGACCCTGTACAGAGCCCAAAGCCCTGCTCACCTGGGGGATGTCTGGGCAGAAAACAGTGTGAGATTGAAAGTTTAGGGATGAGAAAGAGCTCCAGCCAAGGTCCCCTTGGAAACTGTTTCTGTTTCTGCAAAGGTTTTCTCTATAGAAGTGATCGGGGGCTGGAGCATCTCTCCTGTGAAGAGAGACAGAGAGCTAGGCTTGTTCAGCCTGGGGAAGATGGGGAGACCTTAGAGCAGCTTCCACTGCCTAAAGGGGGCCTGTAAGAAACCTGAAAAGGAACTTTTCAGAAGCACATGGAGTGACGGGAAAATGGGGAATGGCTTTAAACTGACAGAGAAGAGATTTAGATTAGAAATTAGAAAGAAATTCTTTCCTGTGAGGGTGCTGAGGCGCTGGCACAGGGTGCCCAGAGAAGCTGTGGCTGCCCCATCCCTGGCAGTGTTCAAGGCCAGGTTGGACAGGGCTTGGAACAACCTGCTCTAGTGGAAGGTGTCCCTGCCCATGGCAGGGGGGTGGAACTGGAGGAGCTTTAAGGTCCTTTCCAACACAACTGTTCCCTCATTCTATGATTCAGCTATGATTCAACAGTGCACCCTGGAGAAACACCGAAACCTCCCTCAGCACAGCAGGGCGGCTGTGGGGGTCCAAGCCACTGAAGCACCAAACACCTTTTGTGATTCAGCATTATGATCCTGAGTCACTACATTTTTCTGCTTTTAATTTTAGAAGTAGCTAGCTCATCTCCTCTTCATCATCTCAATTTATTCCTCCTCCCATACCTGTAGAATTTCCTAACTCCCAGTGAAACTTACCGAGTTTCCCAATAACTGATGCAGAGCTTTTTTGCTCTTCCCTACTCTGTGACCACAACCCAGCCCCCTGGCTATTATTTCACCTTTCCTTCTTCCAGTTTGTCAGCAGCTCCTTTCCTAAGGAGCAAGCTGGACTCACTGCAACTTTGCTGGTGTGTCTGCATGTGCTGCTCGTCCCATTGCACAGGCACAAGCACACAGTCCTTGTGCCAGCACCCAGCAGCTCTGGGAAAGGGGAAGAAAACATTGGAGGGACCAGAGGTTTCTAAGAAAAATTAGACATTGAGAGAAAATTGATCAATTCTGTCAACTTGCTCCAAACCCGAAATTGTTTTCCTAATACAGAGGAAGAGGAATAAGAAAAGCCAAGGACATACAGAAATCAGCACCACAGATGGAGCTGAGGTCATCTCTTCCTTGCCAGGTTAAACCAAGACAGCAGAAAAACTGGACTTTGAAACTGAAAAACGACTTGTGTTCATAGTCAGATCATGCAGTAAGAGCACAGTTGTCATTGTGCCAGCGCCAGCGTTTTTAGATAACTTTTTGTCTAAGTGAAAGGAAGCCATTGAAAATGTGATAGCAGCCTTGTCTGCAGTTACCACATTTAGGTACAAAAAAACCCCAGCCTTCTTGACATATATTGGGTCTGCAGTGTAGATGGGCCATTATCCTTGTGCACATTCTTCATACTACACTGATAATAACATTTGACTACCTTACAGTGTAAAGACTGTACTTTGTGTTGGGGTTACTGGAGGGAAGGTGCTGTTCTTGCTTATCATTACAAGAAGTGACTTGGGCTGACAAAACAGCACTATTTTTTATTTCTAGGTGCCTGGGGACAGAATGACACAGGGGCCTGAGCTGGAAAGGGAAAGATGGAACTCCAGAGGTTTCAGGTTTTCAGTGTTCCTCACGAAAGGGATGATTTTTAAGAGGCATTGCTCATGTGGGTAGGCGGCAGAGAGGATCTCTAAGTAACAGATACAAAGGGACAGCAGCCTTACCATAGCTGTTGTTCTGGATGACAGTAAAGGACAGCTTAAGGGAAAAAATGTAAGAAATATTGCACCAGCAGTTAATTTGCACTATTTCCATCAATACAGCTAAGCCTAAGGAAAACAAATATATGAGTTTAAAGATGGTTGCTATAGAAACCAGAAGAGATTTTATGCTTGCTTATGAGAGTAAAGGAGGTTCTGATTGATAAGACAATCACATTCAAATAGTCACTATGGAAACCCAAGGTGACCTGGAGGAGACGTGACTCCTCTTGCTGTGCTCCTGTGGGCAGACGAAGGCAGCATGGGTGGGGGCAGGTGTGGGCTGGGTGATAAAGCACACTGCAGCAAGGCAGCACCGCGCTCACCGTGATGCTAGAGATGCTCAGCATTTCACATCACAAAGCTGCGTGAGTGCCAGTCTCTGTATTGATGAAGTACATTTATGTACCCTTGAAAGAGGGTTTCTCTTACTGAAATCAATAGGACCTCTGCAATTGACTTCTTTAGGAGCAAAACAGATTTTAGAGACCTTCCTGTGTCTTCCATCCATCAAAGCAAAGAAGCAGATTTGCACGCCTCCCATCAAGTTCAGTGCCTGGCAGCTGCCTCCGCATGGCTGAAATGGGGCCATGGAGTTGCTGAGCACTTTTTGCCTTCACTAGCAAGACCTGTGCTTGCACCCTGGTCCTAGAAACAGGACAGAAAGTGAACTCAGTGTGCAAGACTTTTTCTTGTAGACTGGTTATTTAAGGACAAAAGTCCACAACTGGTCAGCCTGCACATGACATAAACCAAAAAATAAGAAGCCTGATGCTACCTCAGTAACCACTTAGCATTTGTTTTCAGTATCCATTATTTCAGTATCCATTAAGTTGTTAATAGAAAGTTAGATTAGAAGGAATGTGCTCGGAACTACTGGATGCAATCGAAAGCTAGAAAGTTACTCCATATGTTTACTTTTATGTTATTATCTTGATTAATGCAGTGTTAATAACATGGATGTCAGCTCCAGGTATTTTAAACACACTAATTCCCCCTATAAAGATTCAGACTAGGCCAGACCCCCCTGGTTCCTCTGCCCAAGTTCCCAGTGTTAATACACAGGAGGCAAAAAAGTTGTTTGGAGAAAACCTGAGGATGCAGGTACAGGCTGCAGGAGAAGGGTACCAAGCAGCACAGGTTCCTTCCCAATTTTCTCCCCTGTGTTAGCTGCCAAAGCTGGTAAGAGTGGCCATGAAATTAGTCCTGCTCAGCAGCATGGCTGTGCCTTTTCTGACCAGCCTTGGTGGGTTTAGAAATTGCCCTCCCATGTAGGAAACCTAGCTGTGCTTCTGCAGCAGGTAATCCATAAAACCCAAATCTAAACAAACAAGCAAAAACCAAAACCAACATAAGAACCCCCGAAAGAGAATGCTGCTTCTGCTTCCATCGTCAAAGGAAAAGTTTAACCCTCAGCCTACTCCTAGCAATGCAGGTAGCACTGACACTGCGGTGGGGAAGCAGGGAGTGCTGGTCGGACACACATTATCCTGAAAGAAACTCCTACTGCTTTGAAAGATAAGCAAAATTGTTATGTATCACTAAAGCTGTGAGCTCATGGCTGGAGGCAGAAATCACTGCTTTAATGGAGTCATAATAATTCAGTTACAAAGAGCAAAAGAAAGAGAATAATACTGAGTAAAAGATGTGCTTGCAGGAAGGTGCAGTCTGCCAGGTGAGTTTCTGTACTGGTTTTGAATCTGTAGAAAGGAAATACACAGGCAAATAAATAAGAACAAGTTAATCTCTTTGCACAGGAATGGATGGTGTAAATGTACAGCTGAGCCTTTCATCCTCAGCACACTGCTGCTCACGCTCTCCACCACAAAATGCTCATCACGAGCATTGTAACCCAGTCTCTGCGCACCTCCCAGCGCAGGTAAATCTCACTGGCAGAAAGAACAGCTGTAGCTGTCCAAAGTGTAAAGGTACCCCAGAGCACATGTGTGAACCCAACAGCTTTTTCTCCTTACCAGTGAGGATCAACAGCACTACTTTACCAGTGCTGGGAATGGATTGGGAAGATGCTTTCCTGAGGTCTTATCATCCTTTTCCTCCAGGCTGCAGTGGTCTGAGAGCATCCCTCCTGGAAGCACATGCTACTCAGTATTCCTTGCAAATCAACCTGACTAAACAGGCTCCCTGGGCCTCAGAAACCGTGTGACAGAGCCATAAGCTGCCTCTTACAGCCTGCTTCTGCAATCTCCACTTTGAAACCTGTCCCAGGAGATGGTACAACTCTCTCTCCTCCTCCCATCTCCCAGTTTTAAAGACGAAATACCCAAATTATTATGATGGCAGCAAAGCAGCATTTTGAGAAAACAGTCCATGAAAACAACCAGACTCATAGGGGTTTGAAATCCTAAAGCTCCCAACACTGTGGGATGTGTTTTGCTTTCGGAGCCCAGTCCCTCAGCTCTCTGCAAAGCGTTGAGTGTCTGTCAGCCTTACAGCTGTTCCCTGGTAAATACCATGGATACACTAGTGGATAGCAAAGGGTTTCTCGGAGGAGCAAAAGGCAGTAAGCACCATCTGCTGGCTCCAGCATGGAAAAGGAAACCAGGAATTTTTCTCTTGTGTGCATGCCTCTGGCTGTTCTGCCTCCTGTTTTAGGGCAAACTCAAAGAAACTGGTGCAACAACATCAAAATGGAACAACCAGGATGGGTATCCCTAACTAGAGCTAGACTGCCTGGGCAACATCAGTTGTCCTTCAGACAGACCAAGATAATATAGGACAAAAAGAAGAAAGTTAAACGCAGTGGCAGTTCACAATAAATTTGCCAGTGTTCAAACTGCGCATCATTAAAGACCTTAATTTCTCACCTGGTTTGCATTATATCTGAAACATAAATGCTTACTTGAGCCAAAAATTGACACAGCCTTAAGAAATGAAACAGCCAAGAAGTGTTTTTGCAAGAGAATTGTATGCACAAGCTCATTTTCTCCCCTCAGTCCCTGATCTCAAATAAGGATGTGGGGATTTGGCACAAAGAGCAGAGCAGCATTTTGCAGATGGCTAATTCGTGTTGTAGATATTGCTTACCAAAGGACCAGTGATTAAGCCAGTGAGAGCTGAAGGCACACATCGGCTTTGCAAAGCTGCTCAGCAATCTGCCATAATTGAACCCAGAGCACCAATAAAAGTTACAGATACGTGAGAATTGCCAGTTTGCAAATAACCAGCAGAGCCAGCGCCAGCCTTCTGCATTGAGTGAGACAGAAAATGCCATGTTCACAGTTAATTCATGGGAAGGCCTCATCCTGCAGTGCTGGGGACCGAGGCTATGTCATGTCCCCAGTGGTGGTAGTCTGGAGATCCCAGCCCTTCCTTGGCTTGACCCAAGTGGCAGTGGTGACTCCCTGGGGCAAGGTGTCTTGTTCCCGTACCAAGGGGTCTGCATGGGCCGGCCAGGCCAGCATGCAGCAGCTTGAGGGAGACAAAGGGTGTCTGTGTGCATCAGAGGGGCTTTTCCCACAAGGTTGCTCCATAGGGAGCACTGGGGTTTGTGCTAGGAAGGGAGGCTTGCTCAGGTGCGCCACACCAGGCTTCCAACTCCCTTGCTCAGCCTGAGCACTGTGCACCCTGCTCGTCCTGTCAGGCAGCCATAAAAGGAGCAAGATGCCCATTTTGCTAGCTCTCACCAAGGGATAATTTTTCCTCAGAAGATGCTTCAATAGCCATTTGGAGTTATGTCCTTCGACTGTGTTTAAAGTATGAAAATGTTGATGTTTAGCTGTTTGATCTTTCGATTGCAGGGTGAGTAACCTCATCCTGACTAGGTTTGTCCTGCCAGACATCCATGGGAAATGGTTGCAGCAGCTGTTCTGTGCTTGCACAGCAGAAACAAATGGGAGGTGGCTTAGCACACTGTGTTGCTGTGATCAAGTCAGTGAGCTAAGAACACAACATCTCTGCTCTCTGGTTAGATTAGAACAAATCTCTAAGAGTTCCTTACATCCACAACCTCTGGCCTGTTGAGAGCAAGATGAATGGCAGGTATTATAGGTTTCACTTCAGCACAAACCTCTCAAATGTCTTCTTTTCGTCTCTAATTTGCAAAATAGACAACTTAATGTTAAGTGCTGATATGTTCACGTGCCATAATCCACCGAGAATGCCTTATTTGGATCATAAGCCATTATTCCAATGCTAATGCCATCACTTAGGTCATCTAGTGCATCATTAAGTACAGGTTGACACTAACAGTATGTTTAAACATCATCTGTCAGTAAAATCCAGCTCCATTAAAGTCCCTGCTAAAACATCCTTATTATTCCATTACTGTAGCTCCACAATAACATGTTCATGCATTGCAAGGTTTATTGCTTTACCATCCCACTAACCCAACCTTTCTTTGGCAAAGGTCCTACCCTTATACGTGTGTACAAACAAATAATGCTAAGCTTCCCAGGAGCTTAATTGCTTTTGTTTGCAACACTACACCTTAGTATGGATGGTTATTTGTAAGTACTTATTATGCATCCTTATAGAACCTAGTAATAAACTGTGAAACATCATGTGCAAAATTAACTGGAACATGGCTTGTTAATTATAAAAGGTGCTGTAAAGTACATGTTTCATTTAACAAAATGATTAGTTATAAATATTTTATTGCAGGCTGATTGATACACCACGCAGTATTCAACAGGGATATTGTGTTGTACTGGGTCCAACCCTGCTTTTTCTCACTTTGTAGGAAGCAGGATTAAATGCCTTTACTCAGCTTTCTCCTCAGGTGAATGGCCCCAAACTCCTGCATCAGAAGGCGAAATGCCTGGAGAGGGCCTTGAGCAACCTGATCTAGTGTGAGGCATCCCTGCCCACAGCAGGGGGTTGAAACTAGGTGATCTTAAGGTCCTCTCCAGCCCTAACCATTCAATGATTCTATGCCTTCCTCTGGTAGATGTAATACATTGTCTGTCCCACATCCCCAAGATAAAGCTAAAGGGAATGAGGAGGCTTTGGGGCCATTGGCATGACGTTGTCAATCATGTCACGTCCCATTTGTACAGAATATTTCTTAGTGCCAAATATTTTGGAGGCAGGTCCTCCAAAATTAGCTGCATTTCATGTTCACTCACCATCAAGGGCAGGATGTCCCCATACATTACCTTTTATGTCTGACTTCAAGCTGAATAAACACCCAAGCACATAATGTGGGTAAAGTAATGAAATTAAGATTATAATGAAGAGTGACAAAGTGACATATTTAATGATATAGCTTTGTACATCCAACGGGATATTGTGGAGGAACATCACATGCGACTAATTACTGTCAAGGCCGGAGGGATCCAATACCATAAGCAGGAACCACTTATGCTCTTCCCAGGAGGACTTTGTTGTAGTGTGTCATGACGGTAAAATTCAACACCCACTTAAGCTTCTCCTTGATGCATGCAAGGAGATGCCATTTTTCTCCTTGCAAAAAGCATTCAGGGATATTGCCATTCCCATGCTCCATGAGAAGAGAAAGTGCTGCTGCCAGGTCTGGTCTCTCTGCTTGGCTGCTCTTGATGCCTCTAAGGACCACAGACACCTTGCAGAGATCAAGTATTATGTGACCTCCACCAGACTGAATGCGGTGTTGACTGCATCCTATTAAATATAGTGAAGAATGAACCATCAAGTCCCACCCAGGATGAGCCCCTTGCTCATCACCTGTAGCACTGAAAACTCAATTATTCCACAACATCCTTTTCTGTGGGTGGGGCTGACCCTTGCCTCATGTCTTCATAATGTATGGCCACATTTGGGAGAGCTGTGATGAGGCTTGGGTGGGTTTTGGAGGAGTGTCCAGCACATGCTTATTGCTGCACAGGGAGAGGAGCAGGAAGAGCAGTGTGGAGCCTGCCTTTGTGTCAGTTTGAGCAGGATTAGGATATTAGGATTGTTTCCACAGCTTCTTGCTCAATTTGTAATAAAACCCAAGAAGGTAGCTTGGATCCTGTACCATGCAAAGTGTCACCTAAAATAGAACAATAAAATACAATTTACAGAAGAATTTTAATGTGAAAATTTGAATCTCATTTAATTCTTCCTCTCTTTAACGTACTGTAAACCATGACTTACATCTGATTAATGAACTTCTGAGGCTGCAGTTCTTACTCCTGGTTTTGGTTGGAAGACTGTTCTCCGAGTGAGAGAAAACAAACAAAAAGCCCTGGAGCTCCCCCCGTGCACACGCACCCACTGAATTCTTCCTGTTGCAACACAGACTTCTTCCATGAAAAGTCTGCAACTTACTCATGACTCTGAGAACTGTGCAAGATACAGCTTTGGGACAAACTTGTGATGTGAAGAGAAACTGGATTGGAAGGCTTTATTTCCTCAACAGATTTTTACTCAGCTGGAAATAACAGGGTTTTACAGTCTTGGTTTCCACACTAGTTTCTGGACAAGTATTAGAATTTCAGGAATATTTTTTTTTTTTCCAAATATGGATCAGATTAATCCATTACAGATACATTTTATACAAAAATGCCAAATCCATCATGACTAAGCAGAAATGAATGTGGCCCAAATACAGTTCAGTTCTGTTTGCAGAGTTATCCTACTCTCCTACTGGGTTTACTCCAGGCAAACAGCCTACCCTTCCTCTTTCCATAACCATAAACAAGTAACCACTCTGGACACAGGGATAAACTGTACATTTATAACATTGCTTTTCTGTATTTTTCAAGTTCTAGCACTATGGGCTTCAGAATATTCTGGAAATTCAGTGGCTACACCAGTACAGAGACTGTTGAAGGATCCCGTGTCTGCAGGATTAGGTCCATAAAGCCAAGCTACACTTTAACAAAATGCACTCTTGCTTTTCAGGCTTTGTACTGTGTTATGTGGACTCACACACTTCCTCACTACCTGCTTGAATTTCTACGTGCATTGATTTATAACCAGTCTTTTCCAACCCCCGGGAGTAGAAGAAACAACATAACATTGCTGAGAAAGATTTTATTTGGTTCGCTTAAAGATCATTCATTACCACTGTGTTAATGTGAGCCCACGCTTCTGGACAGTGCTGTATAGAAATATAATAAGTTTCTTAAATCCAGCATGAGCTCATTATTCCAGTAGTTGGGAATATTTAGCTTTGCATTAGCTTAGCACCTTGGGGTGGATCCCATCACCTGACTCCAGCAAATCACAACAATTGGGCTTAAATCTCTTGTGCTTATTTCAGCCTGGCTGTACTATTTAATAAAATGAAAACCCATTTGGCTACATTTTAGTCATCTGGATATAGTGATAAAATTATTGCTAAATAATGAGGAAAACAAAAGCCAGGAAATAAGCCCAGGGCTTTCTCTGCGCTACAAAACAAATTATGGTAATTTCAGGCTCCTTAGAAACACATTGTTGAGAAAAGCATGGTTTGCAGAGTGTGAAAGTCTATGTAAAAATCAGAAAAATGTTCTTAAAACTTTATGGATCGGGTTAAACTATGGGTCCTGGGTGCACCAAGTACAACGTGGAACATTTTTTCCCGGATATGCAAAAGTGGTCCTCTTGCCACCTCCAGAATGGAGACCTCCACCACTTCACTCCTTTCTTACAGGCCAGAGTGGATCTATCTGAAAAGCACTTAGGCCTGGAGGATCAAGATTATTGCTATAAAGTTGGACTAAGACATCCTGATTGTCCATTCCCTGGTCTTGAGGAAGGTATAATGTGCTTGTGTGGCCTGCCTGAACAGCAGAGGATGGCAAAGGGGACGGGGACAGAGGTGGCTGATGCTGTTTCCTACCTTCCTGGGCAGTGGATAGGGTGGTAAGACACAAATTCCTCAGAAGCCTCTGCAGAGATGGATATCCCCTTTGGCCTCCTGCGGCTTGTGAGGAAATGGCAGAGAGCAGCTTTCACGCTGTGGCTGCAGGTCAGCCGTGTCCCCAGGTACCTGGGAGTGCAAGCCAGTGTTCCCACTGCAGCCCTGACTCCTCTGCAGTCCCCTCAACCCTTTGACAGTATGCATACATGCTTGTCAGGAGGCCCTAACCTGTGAGTGGTCATCTCATTCACATTTTTCCTCTCTTCTGCCATCTCTGAACCTTGCTGCCTGATTCGGGCTGGTTTTCTTCTTGCACATTTTCCCCTGCTTCTGATACTTCCTTCCCCCATCTGTCTGGCTTGCTCCTTTCCCTGAGCCTTCTGTTCTGCCTTTTCCCAGTTCAGGTGCTCCCTTCCCTTCTCCTCTCCTTCCCAAGGCTCATCCTGTTGCAGAGTCCATCCCACAGAGGAATTCCCATGGAAAAAGTAGAGAAGCCAGGTGAGCACTGCGCCGTTCGCTTCCCACAGCCGTGCCCTCTTGCCTGAGCCGTGTCGCATCCTTGCACAGTCACAGCCTCCTTCCTTTGCTGCCCCTGCTGCTCATCAGGGCAGCCTGAGCCATGACTCCAGTGGGCCAGTTTTGGGAGACGTGATCACACCAGGTCATCCAGAAACCAGGGCTGTCTATTTATCATTTAAAGGGTCATAGCACTACTCCCAGGACTTGAACCCAGCCAGCTGGGATGTTTTGTACTGCTGGCAGGGTTCTTCATCTGCAGAGCCCACCTCCTTCTGCAGCTGGACCCCTGACTCCACAGCCAGCAATCTGCTAACCTAAAACCCTGCTCTTTTCAATACTGCCAAAATTCTTATGCTGGATCTGCATCCTGAGCTGGAGCACAGGTGAGACCACAGGCAGAGACCTCAATCACCCCTGCTCCCACTGCTCATGGCCATGCTGAGCACCTCCCGGCATGACTCCAGCCTTTCATGTCATGAACAACTGCAGGAGAAGGGATGTATTTAGCTGCCTGGTTACAAACATTTTGGAGCATGAGTAAAGGAACAGCGCTGCCTCTTTCGCTTTGTGTAGGTTGCCCAGCCCACAGCTGCCTTTCTAACTGGGTGCCAGGTCTCCTCCTCTGGCAGAATAGATCTTTTCCTCCTGACAGCTCTTGGCTCCTTCCCTGTTACAAGCTCCTGAGCTGGAGCCGGAGGCTAATCCTGGAACACAGCTCCCGTTTCCCTTCCTTTTCCAGAGCTGTCTCCTCCTCCAGAGCCGTTTCCTCCTCCAGAGCCACACAGCAGGAAATGAGGCTGAAGGAGAGTAAATTTATCCCCAGCAAAGCTCACATGCTGCCAGCAACCACAGGCTGAACAACTGCTCTGTGCTGGGAAGCCTTTTCTTCCCCCACCTAAACCCCATGCTAGTTACGGAGATCCCTCCTGCCAAGAGATTGCACCTCTCACAACCACTTGGCTCCATGCTGACAGCCTCCGTGGATCCAGTCACTGGGAACATCACTTTTGGCCAGCACTGGGCATTTGTTTGCATGCTTGTGTAGAGAGAACAATTTTGCTGGCAAACCCATACCTGAAACACAGAGTTCAGCCTCTGAAGCTCTTCAAGAGTCATTTGTTGTTCGATGTTGCAAATGAACAAAAGAAAGCAGGTGTTAAAGAAAGAAGTCACCCACAGTGCTATTAGTCACACTCGCAGTAATACTGTGCAGTGAATTGCCTCGGAGCCTGGAGTGCGTGATTCCAGAAGGGACAAGGCTGAATTAATTAGCAGACACTTCTTTCCCTCTCAGGTTGTTTTCTTGTATCTATGCAAACAAGATCCCATTAATACATATTCCTTAAATAAAAATCTCCCCTGTACCTACTGAAGACAATGGGGATTCAACACTATCTTTGAAGGGATCATCTTATTTTTAATCCATGACTATCTCCTCATCTCAAGCTAAGTGTGATAGCTGCTGGGATCTCACTACGCTCCTTAACCTGTGTATAGTTCCCAGTAAAATCAAACACGTCATGGACAACCAAAATATTTGCAGCTGTCCAAGGAAAGTGATTTTGTCTATTTTCCCCCTTCCTTTCTTCAGGTCAGGGAGACACAGTATTTGCTGCAAGTGCTCCACATACTATTATTCATTCAGCAGAATGACAGGCAGCAGTTTCAGATTTTCGGGGAGCTGCCTTCATCAATAATTTACTGCATAAATGATGCTTCTTGAGCAGAAGTAATAACAGGATCCTGAGATGGTAAGTGATGGGACAGAGCAGCACTTTGCTTCATTACCAGTACACGTACTCCTGGTGGCATCAGCCAGAGATTGATCCAGAGTCATGCTGTCATACTATTGACCCTGTACAGCCTAGAGGCAGGATCCAGTGCAGAATGAGGCACTGGGCAGGTCCTACAAGAGGGGTGGTAGTGTGAGAGCAGTGAGTGGACCAGCCACAGCAGACTGTGTTCAGAACAGGAAAACTTTGTAAAGGGAGTTGAGGAGAGGTAAGAGGGGCAATACTGGAAGTGACGCAAGTCTGCTCAGCTCCCCCACCTTCCAGAGGCAATCCCGCAGCATCGAACAGACATCTCTGGGTGACCGGAGAGCCCAATTCCCTTGCTCCTGTTGGGGGGCATCTCTATCTGGCCTCCCCAGCAGCTTGTCCTTTTTGTTCCCACTGCCACTTGGGAGGGGAGAGGAAGGGGGCAAGCCCTGGGCTCACGTTTCCCAGAGCAGGGGAAGCACAAGAATCTCTCCTGCATTGTGAGAGCTCAGCCAGACATGACTTTAGTTCTATTTTAACCCCATCCCAACCTTGGCTCCTCTTTTGCTGAACCTCTCATGTGGAGTCTGTGGCTGGCTTCCTTACCGCTCTTTTTGGCACCCCCATACTGTGTCAAAGCCAAAGGACAACCAGACAGACTTCCCATGCCAGCAGCGACAACGCATATTCATGCAGCCATCATAATAAAAGCCTGCAATGCTTAGCATTTATATTGAGAATTTTGCCTCCTGAGTAGCAGACATAGATTAAAATTCTAATTCTGCTCCTGAATACCAATATCTGCTGCTGGCCTCCCGCCCACCCCCTTCTGCTTTCCTGAAAGTCAAAATGTAATTGGCTGATGTGAGAGATGGTGTTTCTTTATTCAGGGTGATGGGGCTGGTGGAAATCTGTTATTCATGCCATACACACTTAGGTCCTGCACGCAGCCTAAGCTTTGTCATTCCCCAATAAGCAGTACATGCTGCTGTGTACTCTCAAAGACCCAGCCCTACTCAGAAGACAAATCAGCCAACACTCAGGGACAGAAATTTCCTCTGCTTAACTGTTTATCCTACACTTGTCTATCTGCATCTGCTGCAGAGGCTTTGTATCACATTAGCTTTTCTTCAGGCAGTCCTGTAGACTTCAGCATCCCAAAATCTCTTCACCAGTGTTACCTCCTACCCACACATTCTCGTAGTTTCTCCTTCATCACTTGGAGGCTGAGCTCAAACATTAAAAACAGAGCTTTACCTCAGCTCCATACTTGGTGGGGCTCACTGCTGGCTTGTGCTGATGTAGGCAAGTGTCTGGGAACAGCTTGCCTGAGCAGCAAACCAGTTTGGGCAGCTCATGCTATGGAGATGAAAGGCTTGATTTCTGTGTCAGATCAGAGCTGCCTGCTGCAGAGCCAGGAGCTAGCACTATTTGAATTGCCACTTGGATATGTTTTTGGCCGGCTCCACCATCAACCTGAACAGCTTCCCATGTAATTCAGCATGCCATAAACAGTGTTTTGTTCCTTCTTACTCGGTAATTAGGTTTCCCAAACCACCAGTGACAGCTCTGCTTCTGGCTGCCTGGCTCCTTTTTGCCAAATCCTATTCACATCAGAAACATTTAGGAGTTGATGGATGCACACTGTAGTGTTTGAGGGATGCACACTGTAGTGTTCATCACACCCTTCTCTCCCAGAGGCTCTTTGCAGGACTGAAGTGATGCTGAGCACTTGCACTCTGTTACCTTTACCGTGAACCCAAGGGAGTTACCCTTTTGCTGCCCTTCCTGTGCCTCCTTCACCAGCCATTTGGAGAGGGGAGAGCCGTCCTCCTGGGTTACTGCCCTGAAGCTGTGGGCAGGAGGTGCAGCTCCCAGCTTGAGGACTCCTAGACAAGCTGTTGGAATGCTGGATGCAAGAGGAACATGGCTGCAGTTATAGACATGTTAGCTGGAAGGGACCTTCGGAGGACTCTGGGCCAATGTCCTGCTCAGAGCAGAATGATCACCAAAGCTGGATCAGGCCTTGTATCATCAAACAAAGTCTTGCAAATCTTCAGGGATGTGTATTCCCTTTCTGGATAACTGCTCCTGTTAAACTTTTATGTCCTACCTAACACTCCCAGGCAACAACTCATGGCTGTTGCCTCTGCTTTCATTGTCTGGCATTACTAAGGAAGAACTTGACTCCAAGGTCTTCACAGTAGCCCTTTGGGCAGTTGTAGGCAGTATTAGGTAGCTGTTAAATTAGCCTCATGTTCTCCAGAGTAAACCCACTCAGGTCCTTCAACCGTTCCTCCTGGGCTTTGTGCTTTAGGTCCTGACCGTCCTGGTAACCTTATGCTGGACCTTCTCCAGTTGTTCCATAGCTCTTCTGAACTGTGAGGCCCCAAAACTAGATAATATTGAATATTATCCTGCAGCTATTACTCAGATTCCATCTCTCTTCACCTACCTACCTCCTCTGTGCTGCCATTCCCATGGGGAAAAAAAGTTCCCTGTTTCCACCTATGGAGCTGCTTCCATGCCCTTCTTTCCACTACTACTGTGGCTACAAAACACAGGGACAAAAAAGGTCAGTATGTCCAAAGAGCTCACATCTTTTTGCTTTTTGCAGAGCTTTACAAATCAGTATTACCTTCCCGTTACAACCTTGAACTACTTAAAATGATTGACCAAAAATGTTAGGCTGCTCATGTGCCAAGAACATTTTGCCATGTTCACTAAGCTTGTCATACTTCCTCCTTTACCATATTACACAGACTTCCTTATACCCATGTACTTCATATAGACATATTACATACACTTCAGCCATAAACTCCCATGGTGTAGCTCATCACTTTCTGGGTTTGTGTGGTCACAAACTCCTTGGAAACCTGCTCCAGAGTCAGGGCTCCTGCCTGTCACAGCAGCTACAGTTAGCAGGAACATGCTTAATACTGAAAGCAGCAGAATGATGCCTTGGTTGGTGCTTTCCAGCATGTGCTCTAGCTGCATTTGTGAAAAACACAGATGAAAGCTAATTTAAGGGAAGAAGAAAGCCATGGTATAAAACACAATCTTGAAGAAGTTGTTTTCAAGTGACAACAATGCTCATGCTTTGAGACTGCAGAAAAGAATCTGTTCTGCCAGAACAGTGTGAGATTTCCAAAATGTTAGTAATCATGCATACTGCATAACTGAGAACAATATCCGTGTAGCTCAGATTCCTGTAATCTGCAAACAGCTTGTTTCCTCCAGGCTCCAGCGTGCAGAAGAAACCCCAAACATCACTGATGCACACTTGAGCAGATATTACAACTTGCAGAACACTTAACAATCCATGCCTCCTGTAAATCATGCCTGCAAACATCCTAATGAAATTGTATGATGGAGCAGTGGTCCATATGGCAGGTGGTGTTCCAGGTCACCCATGAGACCATCCTGCAGCACAATGTCATGGCTTGTAAGCATAGCTGAGCTTGAAACAGTGAGAGGGTGCCTGGTACGTGCATTACTGAGACTTTTCTGTTATCTTTTGCAGCCACAGAATGACAATTATTTCTCCTAACACAGCAGCAATGGGAAGGAAGTGAGGGAGGACTCTACGTGACTGCCACATTGAGCTATTAGCACAAAATGCATACAGAAAGCTACAGGCACGCCAGAAATTCTCGAGCCCTAAGCTCTTTTCACATCAGGCTGTAATTTGTGTCACGTCTGCACAGAAACCAGTTACCAAAGACTGCTGTAACCGCTGCTGAGCAGTACCAGGTATTTGTATTGTATCTTTATAGTCTGTATTAACTCCACTGCCTTTAGTGCTACAAAGAGTTTACAAGATGAAAACAAGGCAAGAGAGCAGGGATAAGTGCCCTGCTGTGGGTGGGAAAGATAAAAACAAAAAGGAGAACAGAGAGAATGACTACTGGCAGCAACAAGGACATTATTACTACCGTGGCTTGGAAATTCTCTCAAGTCACGGAAACGGTTGGAAAGGGACATATTCAGATCCAGATTTGGACAGCTTGGTTTTGTGGATATACAATACAAGCTTGGTGTGTGACCTCCTCCTACAGACTAGTCAATGCACCCATGCACCTGGAGCACCACTCCACTGCCTGTAGGGTTTATTTTGTGCCCAGCTACAGGTTCCCACTGCTGCCTGAGATCCTCTAGGTATCCCAGATATTTGTTTGGGATGGTAGGTACAATAGCAGACCTCCTTCAAGACCCCATTGAAACAGGCAGGAATCCAAGGAACAATTCAACTTGCCCTAAAGTGGCAAGAACTATTTTCTTTGTCAATAAAATAACTACCAAAAAATCTTCAACACAGATTTGCTGCCTTTTACTTAACATTTATTCTACTATATACTGTTATCATCCAAACCTAAGCCTTCCTCTTGCTTGCAAGAGAGCTTTTGGCTGCCTTAGTCAGATTACCCCATCTGAGACCCAAGTACAGTGCAGATAATTTCCTTATAATCCTTAATGATGATGGCTTCTTTAACGTTCGATTGAAACATGCGCAGGAGATTATCGCTTGCCAGAAGTCTCAGCAAAACATGCAAGTTATGAGTAGACAAACTTTGATGAACTCCCAAAAAATCCAGTTAACTTGGTTTAGTTGATGTACAAACCTACTTCCTAAATTCCTGCACTCCTTATGAGGAGCTTTCTTCTTAGGAGCCATCCTGCAGCATGGTGGACATTACCTCTAAATGCTCATTCACTGAAATCTGCAGTATCAGGCCTGGGATTCGTGTTTCACCTGGAATAAACCTGACTACTGACAAAGAAAAGGCTACTGGAAAAAGAGGTGGAAATGGGGTCCAAGAGCAATCATGGGTTAGGTGGTACTTGTAAAGATGCTAGCCTCAAACTGTCTGGAACTGTTTTTCTTCCTAATATCTGCTCTAAATCTATTCTCTGTCAGTTTAAAGACATTTCCCCTTGTCCTGTCACCACTGGTCCCTGTAAAAAGTCCCTCTCCAGATTTCTTGTCAGCCTCATTTAGGTTCTGGAAGCTGCTCTAAAGTCTCTCTGGAGCCTTCTCTTCTCCAGGCTGAGCAAACCCAGCTCTTCCAGTTTCTCTTCATAGAAGAAGTGCTCCAGCCCTCTGTAACAATAGATGTTCACACATTTCTCAGTTCATTAGAAAGAAACTCCCCTTTTCTGAAACTGCAGTGTTCTGAAGGAAATGAGAGGAGACTTGCTTTACAAAATGGTAGCAAATAGGAAGCTATTGTAGTGATAATAAAGTTTTCACTTGTAATTTGTTCTTTGCTGTGTAAGCTGAAATTCAAAGTGTCACAATTTGTAATAGCATTCTGACTTCTGATTTATGTTACAGAGCATGTAATTGGATCTCCTGTATGTAAAGCATGCAATCAGATCAGTGACTACACATGATGAGGGACCTACCTGATTCCAGCTGGACATAGCAGTTTATTTGTTCAAAGCCGATGCTTCTTCAATGTCTTTATGATGTAATGGCCAACTATTACATTTCTGCTTACCTTTTTGGACAAGAAGAATAATCCTTATCACAAGTCTCTATCTGCAGATCTGGCAGCCCATGCATCTTGCTAAAAACCAATATACTTGCTAGCTGAATTTTGGTACTAAATTATAATCCCTGCTTCAGAATAGATGGCTTAAGTTTAAGGGCAAAAGGTGCAAAAAATTACATCATTTCTTAATGGCATGTTAAAAAAAAATGGGACTCTGATCTTGGAGCTGAATTGTCATCTCAGCTACAAGATTGAAATATCTGTATGTGTACAAAAGTACACATGAAATCACTTCAAACTAATATCAAAGTAAGAGAGCAGAAAGCTGGTCCAATATTAAACTTCTTAGTGTCATGCAGTTAATCAAATAGCATAAAATCCCAGAAGAATCCGCTATAAACTGTATTTGTCTGTTGCAACAGTGCTTTAGTGGAAGCAATGGCTGGCATGGCAGTGTCAGGAGAGTGCTCCCTGTCCACTAAAGCACCCAAAGGCAATTTCTTCTCCTGCAGGCACCAAAGCCCTCACAGATTTGTGATTTTGAGGAATTAGAAGAGGCTACTTACACTTCCCTTCAGTCCCTGTGCACTACTCTTCATTTCCCAGCTCTTCAGCACCATCATATGCAGAATGTTTCCATTTGAATAATTTACAAGCTGAAAGCACTTAAGAATGATATGACAACATTTACAAAGGTACAGATGCAAAGATGGTTTTCACTAGGCCATTGCAAGGTACTTTTTTGTTGAACCTCATTTCCATAGGAAAGTACATCTTCCACTGAATTGCTACTTCAAATATGAATCAGTTTGGTGAAACATAAAATGTGGTTTTATGCTTTATTTGGATCTCAAAAACTGAGTTACTATTGGCTTGAATCTTAAGAACATGGGGAAAATAGCTGGCAAAACATGTGCAATATAACTTCAGGTCAAGCAATTGGCATTCGCAACTACCAGCAAATGGCAGTTGCATTACAGGGAAACACATTACCGCAGCCCAAATGATGAACACGACATTACTGGGACAGTGAGCACCAGCTGAGTGCCCCAATTTGAATTGAAAGAGTTTTAAATACAAGGAGATAAAAATGATGGAATAGAAAATACCCACTGTTTAAGGGGACATTTTTTATTTTGACATTTGTAAAGAATACTAACGGTCTGCTTAAGATGATTTCTGTGTAGACTTCATACTCACCATGGGTAGTGAGTATTAATAAGAGCCTTATTAAACAAAACATCACTAGCTGCTATCAGCTGCTCTTTTGGAAAAGAACATTATTTTATTTCTGGTTTTGAGTGTGTTTTTTTAAACAAGGGGAGCATATTTTATGAAAAGAAAATTAACACATAATTGAGTTTCTGTTACCCAAGACACCCCTCAGCTAAAGTCACACAGAAAAGGCCTAATAAATCATTCAAAGATACAGCACGTTCTTTCCCATTACCATTACAAGACTTAGGTAGCTGAATAAAGGCATTTGATGAAGCTGTTTCCAGCTCTATCCAGCAGCGTTTGAAAATCTGACAATACTGTTAATTTGTGTTCCCACCTCTCAGGATCTCATTGAGACGTAATGTATTAGTTATTTATCCTTCAGCCTCAAAAGAAAATGGAAAAACACTTCTTCCATTAGAAAGCAAGTACCTTGTCCTTGAACTTGCAAGGAAAAACATGAAAGCATAATCCAAATTACTTAAGAAGGAAATAGATTTTCAGTTGAATGATTGGAATAAATTGGGTTTGATCCAATGATTTTGGAAGCCAATTTATGTCGTAGAACAGCTGACATTGTCAATACCAGATGTATTTTTAGCTACTCCCATCATCCTTTGAAAACAGGAAAATCAGCTGAAATGAGTAATGCACAAAGAAAACTTTCAATTTCACCAACAAACAAGATGCAAAAATGAGTCAAGTAAGCAACGCTGTTCCTGTAAAACATAACAGGGAGAAGAAAACACTTGATGACTGAGGCAATTTGATATCTGTTGCATTTTACTTGTAGCTCATAGTCCAGAAAAAAGCCTTGTAACAGTTTCTCTCTATCATGTCTGCACAGACTGGTAGTAAAACCAAATGGAACAAAACCACAGAGAAAGCTTGTAAGAATGCCAGTTCTCAAATAATCTTCTGCACAATCACTTCAAAAAACCCCAATATTGATAATTTAATGTCCTGTGTAATTTGCTTAACATTTTTCCAGCCATGTACAAACTTTTAATGATCAGCAGTGATTATTATAATGACATGGTTCATATGAAAGTGGAGAAATAAAGGTTCTAGCCTGTAAAATACAGACATGTTGTTACATCTACACCTTTCATTGACAAACCTGTGAAAGTGGAACTGAAACCCCAGAATAACCTCGACTCTTGGAAAAATCAGCCTTGCCTATTGATCTGATTTAGGGAATGATAATACTCTTAGTGAGACACACATTTTCTTTTTCTTTTTAAATTACTTGAGTGATTGTAGAACATTGACTCCTTTAAGAAGAAGAGTGTGTCCTAATGGGGTTACTCAACAAAGAAAGTGAACCTGCAAAAACTCCACTTATTGTAACTCATACTTCTCGACCACTTTGCTGTGAAACTATGGTTTTCCAGAATTAAAATATCAATTTATGCTGTAGCATTCGTAACTGCAGATAATGGGTTGCATGTTTAGTCTGTTCAAAGGATGCTCTCAGCTGCGGGATCCAGGAATGCCTTTCAGACCAAGTACCCGTTGCAGTCACACCCTGGCTCCATCCTGGCTGGAGCAAGTACCATTGCCTGCCAACAAGTCCCAGCTAAAGGCACCACAGCACCTCACCACAAGCCCCTGGCTGCATGGAGACCTCATAGCAGCCTTCCCGTATCTGAAGGGGGCCTATAGAGATGCTAGAGAGGGACTCTTCATTAGGGACTGTAGTGACAGGACAAGGGGTAACAGGTTCAGACTTAAACAGGGGAAGTTTAGACTGGATATCAGGAAGAAATTCTTTACTGTGAGGGTGGTGAAGTACTGGAATGGGTTGCCCAGGGAAGTTGTGAATGCTTCAATCCTTGGCAGTGTTCAAGGCCAGGTTGGACATAGCCTTGGGTGACATGGTTTAGTGTGAGGTGTCCCTGCCCATGGGAGGTGTCCCTGTCCATTGCAAGGGATTGGAACTAGAAGATCTTAAGGTCCTTTCCAACCCTAACTGTTCTATGATTCTACGATTCTATGACTTTGATGCTGGGAGATGCAGACCTCAGAGCACTCTTCCTTCCCACTGTATGACTCCAGGAAATGAAGACCATGTTAAAAGTTTTGTAAAACTCATTGTTGAAGGTTACCACCACAGGCTTGGTACCTCTCTGTGTATCTGCTGAAGTAATAATGACAGATTTAAAATGCAGCTTCCCACCTTTACCACTGCTAGCAGGAGTCATTTTCTGGAACACGAAGGTGCCACTGCAGGGTGTGGGACAGAGAATAGAAAGCTGGGATGGGTGGTGAAGCACAAGTTACACACACATCTACATGAGCTGAAAATCTTTCTGAACATGTTGTTGCTCTCCAGCTCTCAAAGATAGGATCCATCCCAGGGAAAGCAAAGAATTTTTTTCCTTTGGAAATTTATGATCCTGTTGCTTTCAAGGAGCTGCTGCTGTACTTGTACCATGCAAGAGACAGATATACCATCTTTTTATCTAAACTTGCATACCACAGTGGCATCTCTGAGAAAGGCAGAGAATCTGAAGAGCAAGGAAAAATACCAATTGCACATTGCATATGAAAGTGGTTAGATATTTCTTAACAGATTGAGGAAAATAAATAACACACCCCACACATGGCTCTGTCCCTTTAGCCAGGATCCCAATGCCAAGGTGTGTGCTGAAGTACATCTTCAGGGGCCTGATTTTCAGAAGCACTGAGAAGCCACAGATTTCATGAAGTCAGAGGTATGTAACAGCTTTGAAGATTAAGCTGCAAGAATGTAGGTATTTTCATGGAGATTTAGCAACCTAACTTCATGAAACCAACTTTGAAGGTTTCATTTACATACCAAGGACAAACACTATTCCCTTATCAGCAGACGCAAGTCCAGACAGGGAGATGCTGAAGGTATTGCATATGTCCTGAGTTAGATGGATGGAGTGGCCCATGTGGGATTCTTGCCTACTGCAGGCATGTAGATATGTACACATGTAAAAGTACAGATGTGGGAAGTAAGGGGTCAACAGAGGAGGTGACCAGGAGAGGAGACAGGAGGTCAGCTCATCATCCTCGGAGAAAAGGGATGCTCAAGATGCCAGTGGCAGGTCTTGTCCTGGGTTCAGCAGTAGCAGTCATTTTTCTCCTGCTTAGTAGCTGGTGCAGTGCTGTGGTTTTGACTTTCAGACCGGGAACAGCACAGATAACACCGATGTTTTCAGTTGCTGCTCAGTAATGTTTACTCTGACGAAGGACTTTCTGAGTCTCACATTCTGCCAGGGAGAGGGGAAGCTGGGAGGAAGCAGAGACAGGACACCTGACCCAAACTGACCAAAGAGGTATTCCATACCACAGCACGTCATGCCCACTGTATAAACTAGGGGCAGTTACCCGGAAGGGTTAGATCACTGCTGGGTCGGGCTGGGTACCCATTGGCGGGTGGTGAGTGATTGTATTCTCTTCCCTTGTTATTTCCCATCTGGGCTGCTGCACTTTGGCAAGATATCGCTGCCCAGGTGCAGAATCTGGTGGTGAAGGTAAGCCACGTACCCTAGAGCTGGCCACTGAGGAACACCAGAACAATAAACAAGTGGAGAAAGCTGCTAAGATTGAAGTGTCTCAGATGGGCTTAAATTGGCAACATAAGGGTGAATTATTTTTGGCCCATTGGGCCCATGACACTTCAGGCCATCAGGGCAGAGGTGCAACATACAGATGGGCTCGTGATCGAGGGTTGAACTTAACAATGGACACTACTGCCCAGGTTATTCATGAGTGTGAATCATGTGCTGCAATTAAGCAAGCCAAACAGTTAAAGCATCTTTGGTATGGAGGACCATGGCTGAAGTACAAACATGGGGGGGCCTGGCAGATTGATTATATCACACTCCCACCAATTTCCCAAGGCAAGCGCTATGTGCTTACCATGGTGGAGGCAACCACCAGATGGCTGGAAACATACCCTGTGCCGCACACGACTGCCCAGAACACTATCCTGGGCCTCGAGAAACAGATTTTGTGGTGACACAGTGCCCCAGAGAGAGCCGAGTCAGACAATGGGAGTTATTTCCGGAACAACCTTATAGACACTTGGGTCAAAGAGCCAATACCCATTGAGTGGGTATATCACATCCCCTACCATGCACCAGCCTCTTGGAAAATCGAGCGGTACAATGGACTGTTAAAAACTACACTGAGAGCAATGGGTGGTGGGACTTTCAGACGTTGGGATACACATTTACCAAAAGCCACCTGGTTGGTCAACACCAGAGGATCTGCCAACAGAGCTGGCCCAGCCCAGTAAGAACTCTTACATACTGTGGAGTAGGACAAAGTTCCTGTGGTGGCCATAAAGAATTTGCTGGGGAAGACAGTCTGGGTTATTTCTGCTTCAGGTAAAGCCAAACCCACTCATGGGATTGCTTTTGCTCAGGGACCCTGATATAGTTGGTGAGTAATGCGGGAAGATGGGGAAGTACGAGGTGTACCTCAAGGGGATTTGATTTTAGAGGAAAACAGCCAATGAACTCAATTGTATGCCGTTGCCTGCTATGTAGCACTTTTATAGCCCATCAACTAGATGTCTTCAGGTCATCAGCAACTGGCCCTGACTTTCCTGCGACCATCACCCCAACAAAGAAAGAACTTTGATGAAACCAGATGAGTTCTACAGTAAATGAATGGTCAGCATCAGCAGGCAATGATCCAACACTGCACACATCCTCTCCTGCTTTGAAGAGATGGAGCCCAACATCATGGACTGGATGGACTCAGCAGCTTTATAGGGATTGGTCCATGCACTAAGGAATGATCTCTCTCTCTCTGTGGATGTATACTTATGTATATATATGAAATAAGAGTGATGGTATATTGAAAATATGAATCTGAGCATGACGTGAATGCTATGGAATAAGGGGTGGATACTCTCCTGGGTTCAGCAGTAGCAGTCATCTTTCTCCTGCTTAGTAGCTGGTGCAGTGCTGTGGTTTTGACTTTCAGCCCGGGAACAGCACTGATAACACCGATGTTTTCAGTTGCTGCTCAGTAACGCTTATTCTGACCAAAGACTTTCCAAGTCTCATGCTCTGCCAGGGAGGAGGGGGAGCCGGGAGGAAGCAGAGACAGGACACCTGACCCAAAATGACCAAAGA
>JAOEHY010033093.1:0-26628 GCA_025447955.1 Psilopsiagon aurifrons
TCCAGGAGCAGAGGGAAGAAAAAGGGGGAAGTGAGTGAACAAACTGAGTGGCTGATTTATGGCTTAAACCACGACATAGATGCATCAGGATTATCGACAAAGAGGAAGGGGGCAGGACTGTGAGCCAGTAGATGCAATTAGTGTCTGTATCCTCATGTACCTGAAGACTTTGAGTTGCCTGCCTCCACATTAAGCATGCCTAAGGCCAAGCAGGACCTGCCTGGCTGTGTATCCTACTACTTAGGTTACCAAAACACCCTAAGTATCAGGAATTTATTTGTAACTTGCATGAATTTCCTGGAAGTTTTTGTTTAGTTTTGAAAAACTGATTTTGTGGTTAAAGTGCTTTGTTCTTTCCCGCCCTTCTGCATATTGCTGGTTTGGACACACTTTTCCTGTGTGGCCAACATCTCTGTGTGATAATGGGTTGAATGCTGTAGAAGAAGAATACTAGATGCATTATTGCAGTCATCACTGAATATGGATCTAAATGAACAATGTGTAAGTGAAATAAACTGAGCAGCAATTCTAGAATGTTTTTGTCTGTGGAAAAGTATCAACACTGAGTAGGTAGCCTTCATGAAAATAAATGATTGCCTCTGTCAGTTATGTCTGAGCCCACAACATGAAAGATAAGTCTTTGTTATTCAGTGGCCTGTGGTGGGCAGGCACCTCTATGAGAATAGAGAGCAAATGATCATGGATGTGCATGCAGATCTAGGTGGTTTAATTCTATGTATGTGACACTTTGGTAGAGAAGTCTGATCCAGACCCGGCTCCCAAGGCCTGGGTCAAGCACAACTACCTTAATTTGAGATTGCCTGACTCACTCCTGTAAAGGGGTTATTCTGTGGTCCTCTCCAGTCCAAACCTACAATAAGAGCAGCAAAGAGCAACCATTCTTCTGCAATGATTGCAGTATGAATACTGAATGGACCTGGGCATGCCTTTCAGGAAGCAGACAAATCCAAGAAAGATTTGTGGTGTTGAAACATACAGAGTGATGTGGCGATGTTTGTGCAGTAATGGCATTCTGTCCAGCATGCAGGATGGACACAGTTACCTACTTCAAAAGGTCTCAACACTCTGGAATACTGGATGCACCTATGCTTTGTTGAAGTGAGTGTTTGTCCAGGAAACTGTGTGTTGAGCATAACTGCCTGAGATGATAAAGATGCAGCCAAAGTAATTTAGGGAAAAAGTCAAAAGAAGAAGGGTCACAGAATCATAGAATGTTTTGGGTTGGAAGGGACCTTAAAAATCATCCAGTTCCAACTCCCTTGCAATGGGCAGGGACACCTTCCACAAGACCAGGTTGCTCAAAGCCCCATTCAGTCTGGCCTTTAACACTACCAGGGATCGGACATCCACAGCTTCTCTAAGCAGAGTTCCCTGCTAGCAGAATGTCCAGCAAGGCTAACCTGGGTGACCTGTCCATTCAGGCCATTCTGTTCATGCTGATCTAGTCTGACCAGCTCTCCCTGGAGAATACTGTCATGATGTTGATAAATCTGCAAAAAGCAGCATTAGTATCGCACTAATTCTGTACTCCTGACATGATGTGGCTTGGAGTTCGGTCAACTATCCACGTAAATGTGAACTGCAGCAGAGCACTAAGACTATGTTACCTGAATGAGTAGCTCTGCACACCTTGTACATTGACAAGATTAGCCATCCAAGCAACATTTTCTATAATCAGGGATGCACTGAAGGAACAGAATCATAAAATCATAGAATAAAGCATTTACAGAATACACAGTCTTGTCCCCTTATGCAGGGTATGGCTAGATTGTATTTATTACATGTTTACTCATATTTACCTAGCAGAAACCATAAAATTAAAGCCTTGCCAGAAAAAAGGAGAAAACTAAAATGCTAAGAAAAAAGGATGAACTTGTACATGTGATGCAATTGGGGGAGTAAAAGAGGGAAAAGCCCAGCTTGCTTGAAAGTAATAGCCATCTAACATAGATACTGTGAAGCAAAAATACTTTTACTGGAATTATTAGAGGTTATATGTAAAGGTCAAATTAAGTCTAATCTTATGAAGCTTTCTGTAATCCAGTTGTATTCAGATCCATAGCAAATACAGTATCTGTCCAGCTTTGAATGCAGATCACATACTGTGGTTGAAGCAATATTAAGTGAATATTAATATTAAGTGAAATGTTACTTTGACAATCAAAAAAGATCTGTAAATATTAATTTCTAAGGGTTGCATACAATATGTATATAGCACATGCTAGTTTATTTATCAATTGGACATTAAAATACTAGAGTCAGCTAACATTTTTTTAGTAGAAAATGACGTTGCACAGCTCAAGTTCTAGCTTCAGCTCTATGCTTGTAACTCACTTATCCATAAGTAATGCAAAGTTATTAAATTCTGTTGCTGAACCCTCAGAAAATCAAATGGAACTTTCAGAAAAGTCATTTGTGGCTACAAGTCACTTACTGGAGTCTTAAAAGACTAATAGCTTTTCTTACTGATTATGTGCATACGCTGCAAATAAACTATTTACACATGAAGCACTTCAGATACATTCGATGGTCTTCTTCCAGAAAACAATATGTGTTTGCGTACTATGACTCAGGAAGACAAAAATACTTGTGTTCTCATTTGCACTGCTGCAATTTGACAGGAGCTCTAGCATTCATGCTTTAAAAATTATATGCAACTAATTAATTGCTTCCTCTTCCTGTTCATTTTAATTTATTCCAAACGTTCTAATTCATCTACATGCCTATCAATGAATATTTCACTAAATGTAAATGCTTCATTTGCAAGTCTGAGCTTTTACTACATCTGTACTTCAAGTGTAGAAGAGCTGAACTGTTTGGGTGACATCGAGGTACAACAACCCCCAGATTTGGTAGGTTACTGTATTTCATAGAGGCTGAGAGCAGTAGTCCTTGTTTCCAGAGGAGATTGTTTTTTAGTCTTCCGTTAGTATCTTAACTGGCATTTATTTTATTATTGTATCATTCCCTAAATGCCACTATTTTCCTCCATTCCTTCCCATATCTCTGAATCCTGTAATAAATGAAACAGGACATATTCTTTAGAAATTACCTTTACAGGTATATGCTTTCATACTGGAATATTTCAAGAGCAGAGATTCTTTTTTAATTCTTGTTTGTACAATTCTTATTGTACCTGAAACAGTTAAAATCTCATATTTATCAAGATTCAGAAATACCTTGATTATAATATTTTGCTTCATATTTCATTTGTTTTCCTTCTCAGAAGGTCATACACAAGCTAGAGGTAAGAAACACACATTTCATGGCTACTTCCTAGAGGCATAATGAACTGATTGTAATCTCTCGTCATACCAACATAAGAGAGAAAACAAAATAAGAGAGAAAACAAAATTGAAAAAAGTCAATTTCATAATGGAGAAGGGAGTAGATGCAGTACGTAGATGGGAAACTGTTTTTTATTCTGAGGGTCAAATTTGGTTTCAAAACACATTTGCTGGTCTACACAATAACAAATGACACTAAACTAAACTACCAACCAATCAAAAATACCCAACTGAAATCACAATAACAACTGCAATAAATATAATCCAAAATCTTAAAGATGTGAATTGAACACTTGAGTTGCTAATGTGATTAAATTTAGTAAGTTTTTAGACTGCATTTAGCATATGGAATACAAGTTGCCAAATAGATGACTAGATTCCTCATGAGAAAGTCTGTCTTGACTTATGGGACTTCTGCTTTGCAGTGACTACTGTTCCTGGAGGAAGTTTAGCCTATAGTGTGGATTATTTGTTTCCTTCACAGAGGACACTGCTCCTCTCTGAGCAATCACAGTCTTTAAAATCACCTTCATAATGGGAAGAGAGTTAGAATGTGATTCGGTGGTATGGTAGACTTCAGATGACAAGTTTAGTCACAACAAATGGTTTAAGTCCCTTCCTTGCATTACCTTTGAGATTTCTTGCTTATGGGGCTATGCCATATGAGTATTCTCACTTTGTGATGTGAGTTTCCTGTTCTTATCAGCATGCTGACAGTTATCATTGCTGAAAATCATGTAGGGCAGTATCTGTGAATAAGAAACTAGCTGACATTATATTAACTAAACAGAAACTGTTCTCTCAATATAAAGGAAAAGCAGAAGCATCTAGCTGAATTGACAGCTACAATTTGTATCCAATTTTTACTATTTGAAGAGACTCTTTTCAATCATGTATTTTCAATACAGTATATTAAGAAATTCAGATAAATATTGAAAAGCCATATGGGTAGAGAAAGCAACTGTTTACAAATGTGCAGAATGAAGACATTCTAAAAATAAGAAAAATTAGTACTATCTGATATTCAAAATGTGAATGCCATGCTTTATTCACAGTTTCAAAGAGAGTGGAAATCTTGAGTGGCTTAACAGTGAGCCCCTCTGTCTCATAGCTGTGCCAGTTAAAACAGAAGCAGCAAGCATCCTTTTATCACTAGTAGGTATTGGCACAAAATGTAAAACCAGCTGATTTAAGGCTCTGCTGGATATTCAACAATGCACATCATAACTGTAAGAATATATAACATCCTAGAGGCAAGATGCTCAGAACAACTTAGTGCAACTCATAAAACATAAATGGATAGCATATCTGGAAGACATGCTCCTGCCAAATGCAATGCAGGAGGATATTTATTGATCCCTAATTTGGCTTAGGCACCATAATTATTTCAGTGTTGTGTTACCCTATTTCATTTTTGGTGAATGTGCTATAGCCTGAATCTTATTTTGTCCTGTTACTTTGCTGTGTCCATAAAACTTCACTGTGGAAGAGCATTACAACCTCAAAAGCAGAAACACAGAGCAGTAGTGATGTCATTCTTTTTTTTTTTTTTTTTTTTTTTTTTTTTTGGAAAAGACAAACATACTGAAACATAAAAAGAGATTGAATTTGTCTGCTCTTTACCAAAGAAGAGAAATCAAACTGAGATGAACTATTTTCATTCACAGTTGACAAATGGTTTGGAGTTTCAGCACCTGATAAACAAGAGTAACTGATCTTACACTGTCTGATGTTTCTCACAATTTGTCATTTGATTCATTCATGGGCATCACATTTTGTACTGTTTCTGGACTAAAAACATTTCTATAACTTTAGGTTGATATTCAGGTTATCTACTGTAACTATGCAAAATATCCAGAAAAAATAAATACCTCATCTCTATCATAACATGTATTAAAACAATGTAATTAATGTGGTCATTCAATACTTAATAGAAGAACAGTGTTTAAATGATATTTCATAAGAATGGAAGACTTCTTGAACTTTCATTCTGGCTCACCACGGATGACAGTTCATGCCTATTTTTATAGGACAAGATTAGAAAAAACTCACCCAAATTGAAAGTGTTTTAAAAAAGTTTACTTAACAATCCCATTAGATTAAACCATGAGAGAGCAATTTTGAAATATTGAATTGAAAATAGTCAGCAAAACTCATTTTGTCTTTACAGTACTTTCACACTTAATTTTAAAATCAGGCAAAACCTTCCACTTATGACATGATTTGTTAAAATAATGCCTCTATATTTTGAATGTAAAGTGAAAATACACTACTCAAAAATGTTTGTAATGTGATATTATCAAATGTTGTTCAATATCTCTTCTTTGCTGTCTTTCTTTATTGTTCTCATGAATATCAGAGAATTTGGAAGTTATTATTTTCAAATTTTGGACACTGCAATTCAATATCACACCTGAGGATTAACCTCAGAAAAGTTAAAAAGTTACATATTAAAAAGTGGAAGCATTTCAGAAAAGTCTACAAGCCTCAAAAATTCATACTTTCAAAAATGATTTGAGCTTTCTTATTTATATCTTTACAGGCTATAACTTTACAGGTTAATTATCATGATTATATATTACAGATTAATTACTATATCTTTACAGGTTAAAATATTTCTGATTATGTCAAGTTGCGATATTTGCACACTTTGCAACACTTTACAGCACATTGGGGGCCTGTGGCTATCTAAAACTAAAGCAGAATATCCAAATAATTAATAAAACATCAAAGTAGTCAAAATGCTCTGCTCTAGCCTAATGGTAGATAGTGGATAAAAAGGTTACTGAATAGACAATACGAATGAAACTAATATAAATTAAAATCATGATGCTGAATAGCAGATTGATTATTAAGATTCTGTTCAGAGGCTATGTAACGAAGATTTATAAAAGGCAAAGGCTTGAGTCCAGCTAAAAGTTTGAAACAGAAAGCAATATCTAACAGCCAAATAATTAAAAATAAAATAATTCATTTGTACCAAGAAAACACTGTGTTTAATATTTTGTTTCATTATCATTTAAAAATTGATTTGTCTTTCTGTCTATTATTACAATGATGGACATTTTTTGCAAGGCTCACAGGTATGAGAAATGAAATTAAATCCACCTGTCCCCTCACTTGTCCCCTTCTTTTGTGATTTTTGTTTGTTTGTTTGTTTGTTTGCTTTTGTTTTGTTTTGTTTTTGTTTTATTTCTGCAATGATTCTGACTAACAGTGATCTGCAGGAAAACTGCTTTGTACAGTGACTAGAACTCTTTGTTTTGATACCTCTGTTTTAGATGCAATGGTTAATGTTAATGTAGGCATGGGTAGATCACATAACCTGTGGACATAGAGCTGGGGACCTCTGATGATACAGTTAAAATGTATGTGCTTGCTACTAAACAGAAGGAGCTAGCTTAAAATGTCAAGGATTTGGCAGACTGGCAGGAAATATATCTTTATATTGTGATGCCTTTTAAAATAGCTAGAGGGTGAGAGAAACTATTCCAAGTGACTTTCACAGGAACTCAGGAGAATGAATTAGGGCAATTTTTGTTTCATTTTCACCAATATAAATCTGGAGTGACTCCACTGAAACAGCTAGTCCTGAACATACTCAAACACAATTTATTCCTTTTATTATTATCATTAGAAAATAAGTAATAATAATTGTTGTAAGTTATAATTTTGTGGCCTAATGAATTTTGCTCAGGGCTTCTCTTTGGACTAGAATTTATTCATAACCTGCATTTAGCTATTATAATAGCTGATATGCCCTTTAAAATTCCTTTATTTCATCTGGCCACTTCTCCTTCAACCCTACAGCTAATTCTTCTGTGATCTCAGTGGGGTTTCACTGTTAGAGAGCGACACTGGGGCACCAGCTGACATATCCCCTTCTCCCAGACTGGGCTACAGGGTAACCTCTGTAAATAAGGCTGTATGTGTATCTGACTTAAGGGCATGATTCAGACCAATGCTGTTGCTGTTCAGGCTATACAGTGTTCACTATCCAGTTTGCACAATGCATAAGAGACATGACACCTGCTCAAAGTAGTTTAAAATCTAAAATTAGATATGCTGCAGTGAGTAACAAGTAATGATTTTTGTTGCAGTGTAAAAGCTGGTGGGCTTGTAAAAGGAAAAATGGGAAAAAATGTTATTGGAATAAGTTTGCATGAATTCTCAGCTTCCCGTCCAGTGGTAGTTATAGGCATTGTACTAGCTAGTCAAAAGGCTTCCAATAGCGAAGGTAATTTATCTGGACTAGAGATTGTGGATGCAAATTAAAGAGCATAAAAGGATACTGGGGCAAGAAGGACAGCTTATCAGCACCAATAGATCATTTTAATTACTGTAGAGGACATGATATAGCTTTAACTGTCTTAGCTGCATAGTATAGTATGACGGCTAATTTAGGAAGTCAGTGAAATATCTGGAAAGAATTTCTAAGGCAGTACCCTGCAAAAAACAAGCTACAATTAAATCCGGGTTCAGTGGAAAATTTTCATTTGATGCTTCATAAAAAAATACACTCTAGCTATTCCAAATTTGTTGCATTGAGATGTCAAGTGGCTTGCTAGAGACAGAATATCAGAGGAAGATAGACAGAAGATCTGTATTTTTAGTGTTTACTTTGAAATTTAAATTGATTAATTGCTTTGATGCTAGGAATAAGCTTAACTGGCTGGTATTTTAAGAATGCTTTGGAAATGTAAACAGTGGTGTGTTTGTGCTCCCTTCAGCAAGGATCCACTTGGTTCTTCAGTCAGAGTTAAGAGAAGTCTGAAAAAGGGAATATCTCTTAAGTGACCCATGTGGTATACTCATCTTAGTTCTGGTTGGTTTCTATGTCGACTTCTGCATGTCAGATAGCAGGAAGTCTATTCAGTTCATGTGCCAACAAACTGAACATGAGAAAGGACTGAGGATCATCACAGCAAGAAAATAAATTGGCAGTATGCTTCTTCCTCTACTTCAGATTCTCCAACAGTCTAGTCTATCTGTTACGATAATTCCTTGCTGTGGAAGTTCACCTCTGTCCTGAGGCCAAACTGTAAATGCCCAGTTCAATTCAGTTTCAGAGTATTTTGGAACAGTAGAAAGCAGAACAATGTTCTAGCAACCCTGGACTAGTATTGTTTACTCAATTTATCCAAAGTAATATTTTATAAGCCCGATTTCTATTTTTTTTTTTTAATTGAATTAATCCTTCCTTTCCTATAGCCTTTAAAATCTAGATAGTAATCAATGGGACTTTGCAATATTCAAATGAAACTTTTTTTTTTTTTTGAAAAGGAATAGTTATGAAAAGCTAATAACCTCCCTCTCTCTAGGCAGTGGGGCTACTATAGAAATTCATGGCACAGTGGGTGAAGTAGGTACTGGTGAAAAAGGACTAGAACGCTTTGAGACATGAGGAGATGCAATTTTATATTCTGAGTAATTTCTGTGTTCGTCTTTTGGGTCAGACACGCCGATCTCTCTGCTTTCTTGCCACTGTTTCTCCAATTAGTGACTGCATGTGTAACTTGGAGATAAGTCTAATTTGAACTCATAAAAACTTCATCTTCTGAAATCTCTGATCTTCATTTGAGTTTTAGGTAGTGCATAAATAGTCTCTCGTCAGCTGTACAGCTACTTACTTATTTATTACTCTTTTCATTTCTGCTGCACTGCTTTTTGTAAGATTTGATTTTAAACTACTGACTAGAACAAACAATTACGCAAATGAAAAATTAGATTCTTCAACACTTCAGAGAACTGTTATACATTTAATTCCTACAAGGAACCAAAAGAAAAAGTTAATTCCAGAATAGTTCAACATCTGCTAACAGCTTTAAAGAAGATATTGAATTTATTGTAGATCTGTAAATACTCTTCAACTTGGCAGGAGGTAATTTTATGGAGCAGAGAACGAAATGGAAAAAAAAAACAAAACAACAAAAAAAAGTTCAACAAAGATGAACCTAATCTTCCTGGGTAAGAGACTTTGCTGTAGCATGTATATGTAAAAAATATTATAACCTTTTATGCTTGGGAAGGTTTTTTTCATTGCTGTTGATACACTTTTTAAAGATTTTATTACAACTTTGGAGCTAATTTCATTTGATGTTACATATGGAACTGTCTAAATTTGCTCTCTCAGTGATTCAGGTATCACATTTCTGACATATTGCAGAAAACATCAGGTAGTTAGTTTATTTCCATGGGATATTTTAAAGGGTGTTACAGTCACAGCAGAGCCTGAGGAAAGAGATCTCATGGAAGGTTGCTGATCACTACCAAGTTCAGGTTATGTTGTAAAGAATGACATGTGAAACTTTTGCTTGAAAGTGTCATCTGAACTGGCACAATTGTCAGATGACAGGAAACTGCGTATTGTGTACAAGTAGCTGAGAGACATAACTGCAGGGCAGGATCACTTGAGATCACTGATGGCTGCTCCAGAAACAGTTAATTTATAAGGATGAGGTTTTTGTTTGGATTATCAGTTAGTTATCATCTTAAGGCTATAAGGGTTGAGCCAAATAGTCTTTCAAGTCTGAAATCAAAATTAAAAGCTTTCAAATATAAAAAAAATATATTTAAAATATTTTTTTATAGCTGATCTGGTAAAATATTAAAAATGTGATCACTTTTATAAAGCACATTGAGTCTGAATTGCTTTTCACAGAATCATAGAGTAGTTAGGGCTGGAAAGAACCTTAAGATCATCTAGTTCCAACCTCCCTGCCATGGGCAGGGACACTGCACACTAAACCATGTCAGCCATTACAGCCACTACTTTTTCCCAGTAAAAGGATGTAGCTGGTGACCATGGACAGATGTCTTCCATTTTCTATGAATATAAATGATTTTCTAATGTTATACCTGTCTATGCAAATGGCTATCACTGAGTCATAGACAAAATGGACTTTAAAAATAGGCAAAGAAATCAGTGGTCTACGGCAGAAAAAAGATGGGTAATGGGTGCCTATGATAGTATTGCTCAATTGCCTTCTCCTGAATTTGTTTGCATTATGCAAAAGGGGAAGGAGGTTGAAGACACAGTGACTGAGAACAGTTGCTGGCGGCGTGAAGCTCTTTATTAATCTCAAGAGGACTCAGTGAAGCACCAGTGGGGAACCAGAAAGAGCAGTCAGATATAAAGAAAATGGCAGCTTAAATTTATAAATTGCTGGGGATCTTTGGTCCATTTAACTTTCCCTCATACTCTTGGTGTCACCTACAGAAAAGTAACTTGAAAACAAATCCCTATGGTAATCTTACTGAATCAGAGTGCAGATTAATTCTTAGGGAAGTCTTCAAAATGAAAACTATTAAAAAAATACCGAGAATATTAGCTCAAAGTCAGTTTTTGTTAGCATTTGACAATGATGAAGACTTTAATATACTCATATATGGGCAGGAACACATAAAAGATTGATTTAATCACATATCACAATTTGGATTTTTTTCTGTTTTTAAAATTATTAGCCAGCTAGCTAAATAAATATTAGCTAGCTCTTTGGCTCTACCTTGTTAGAAAACAAGACTAATTAGGTTGTATGCAGTAGAGTTCTTAGAAGATTAACTTCTTTAACTATATTTCTGTTCAGACTCATTCGATTTTCTCATTATGTAGTGGGAACATTTTTCTGTGTCACTCTGAAGTCTCTCAAAAACAATTTTTTTAACAAAGGTACTGTCATTTCAGTGCAAGACAGAAATTCCCAAGTGATATTCCCTTTATTCTGTGAAATACGGTGTAACTATTTAGAAAAGAACTCTGCTTATACCTGTTCACTAAAATGTGAGATGATGAGATAGTTTCCAGTTTATATAACAAAATTCACTGACAAAAAGATCTGTGGTGTGCAAATGCTGATTGTCTTTGGAGTTTTGTCCTGAACTGAAAAGAAACTCCACTGAGGATAGCACATATCTTGCAGAAAATACTGAACTTCATCCATTTATAACTATCAACATAGTAATTTAGAGTAATCAGTGTCCCATCAAAATGTGAGAAGAAATTCCATATTTCTTGTTGCCAAATATTTAACTTTTAAATTTGTAATGAAAATAGTTCTGCCTAAAAAAACAAAGTGACCATCCAAGTTAAAGACCTGTCCAGCTGAGGAGTAGTGTTTCAACTTAAATATTATGGAAATAATGATACTACTAATGATCCATTGTGGGTGGAATAGTATCAGAGGTGGTTTATTTGTACTGACTTTCTAGCATTCTATGCCAATGCAGAGTTCCCTGAATAAGCACAGTTCTAATGGCAAAGCTCTACTGTGGACATATATTGCTATAGGTATAAGCATTTATGTGTATTTATACTGCAATAGCAGTTTAAATAGGAAAGGTGAGCAATCCAGTTAGTTACAGCTTGTTTAGTATGAGCTGCTCTGTCCTCACACCTCTGATGAAAACAGCAATGATGACAAAAAACTGACGTGAAGGCCTACTCTTCAGTATATTTATCTAACTTCCAGCTTTTGTCACATACAATTTTAGTCTAATGCTGATGGTTTTAGTTTTTACAAAAGTTTGGTGGTATATTGTAACATTGCAGCATTTTGAAACTGATCTCGCATGCAATTCCAGTTGACAACCCTCACCACTGCAGGATTCTTTCTGTCACAAAGGAAAATGGTTAGCAACATTTAACCTTGGTGCTAACCTGTGCAACCATACTGAATGTGCAGAATCAAAATGTAAAGCCTTTCACTGATGTTTGTTGTGCACAGTGATTTAAACATAAATCACCCATACCAGACTCATAATATAGAAGACACATCTGCAACATAGATTTTCATAAAAAAATCTAGTCATGCATATATATACAGATAAACATGTTTCTAGAGCAGCTTGTCTTTGCAAAGCAAATCTGATATAAAAACCAGAAATCTTTAGAGAGAGTGTTGCAAGCCTAGCTGTATCTCGGAAAAGCCACGGAGTCTCTGGGGTCTCCACTTCCTTTCCTCCCCCTCCCCCAGCTCCCAGAAGGACGGGGAGGAGAATAGAAAGAATGTAACAACCAAAGGTTGAGATAAGAACAGTCCAGTAACTAAGGTATAACACAAATCACTACTGCTACCACCAATAATAATAATGATAAGGAAATAACAAGGAAAGAGACTACAATGCTCACCACACGATGACCGAGCCATGAACTTACTTTTCCAAGTTCCTGCCCCCAGTTTTTGCATCGTGGGCATGATGTGCTGTGGCATGGAATATCTCTGTCTAGTTTGGGTCAGCTGCTGTGTTTCTGCTTCTTCCTGGCTTTCCCTTCTCCCTGGTAGAGCATGAGACTCAGAAAGTCCTTAGTCAGACTAAACATTTGAGCAGTAACTAAAACCATCGGTATTATCAGCACTGTTCCCAGGCCAAAAGGCAAAAAAACAGTGTTGCACCAGCTACGAAGAAGGAGAAAAATGACTGCTACTGCTGAACCCAGGACAGAGAGCCAAAGTGCACCACGGAATTGTCAGGTTAGATCAGTGTCAGGAATTTATTTTTCCTTATATTCAAACACAGTTTAGGTGCGTAATCTTTGTAGATTATCAAGCATAGTTTTAAATTGCCTAATGAACCCTACTACGAAATTATTGCAAATTTCTTCAAATGCTATTCTTACAGAAGACTCAGATTTGCAGAATATAGCGTAAAATTTTGCTTATAAATATATATGCAGTGGATCTGGTATATATATCATTATAATGGTCAGTAAAAAATGCATGGCCAAATCAATTCCTTTTAGTCATTACAGTGTTCTTTTCATATTGTGTTACTTCGGTATTTGAAAAAAAGTCACAAGCTTTCGATTATTTAGCTGTGTTTAGCTAAGTTAACAAAAATGAAAGTCGAAGTTTGAAGCAAAGGAGCTTTTATCTAAGAATTTTATATCTGGAAAACTATTTTCTGTGAAACAATAACAATAAACCCTTTATACATTGCCTAAAGAATTTTTTTTACCTTGAATAACTTCAATTCTACTGAGCATCACCAGACTTTTAAAAAATACTACATTAGCTTTTTTACGCATTTTCTGAATACTTCTTGCTACAAAAGTTGGTAAAGCATTCATCTTTCATCATGATTAAGAATAATTTCCTAAACTCAAAAAACATGCTTTCATATTTAAGCTATGTCTTGTACACGATAGCAAAAAAAAAAAAAAAATCTACAGTGATTTTGCCTCCTTTATAGTGTATAACTTTCATAAATATATATTGAGCAAATAACCTATCATCTTCTTAAAAAAAATTAAAATATTGTTTAAAATTGCTTTCTATAAAATATATTATTATGTATAATCTTAAGATCTGTAAAAACTTTCAGATAATGTATATTGGAGGCTACAATCTGATAAAAAGAGATAGATAGAATTTGTCTCTTATCATACTTTTATCTGAAGACTGAATTAGGTTAAAACCACAAATAACCCCTGGCAATACAGGGTGCCATTGCACATTCCCATTGTATCACAAAGATGTGCGTTATGTTTTGCATAAGAATTACTTGAGGCTTTTTTCTCATCTGGAAATCAAAATCTTATTATGTTACTATAGTGGTCGTACATAGGCAGTGTCAAGCTTTACGAGCCTTTTTTGTTTCCCTCAGAATAAACTTCGTCCCGTGGCTGTGGATGAAAATCTCAAATAAGAGATTCATGTTTCAGATCCTGTGTATTTTCTGACAATACTGTAGAGCCTTCTCTCTCTGACTTAGCAGAATGGACATGCTTTGACATGATCCTGAGCAAGAATAAAACATCAAATGGGTCTTAGAAGACAATTGGAAATAAGTGTGGCATTGTTCCAAGTGACATGTCCTCTTGTACTCCTCCTTTTCTTAGCTAAACACCTCTCATAGCCTTAAGGTGATTGACTGGGGGTGAGCTTGCAGAACCCCTGTCACATTAGGGAAGAGGAAATGATGGTCTTGTGGCTGTATAGGGACAGTGAGGGTGAATTGGTGCCATTCTGTGGTGTCTTTTATCTGCTCCCCACTCTCCAAGCTGTTTGCTAGGGCTCTTGCAATGAGAAGGCCAAGACAGACTTCCAGTTTCAGGTGAAGAAAATATTTCTTCTTTTTTATACAGCAAAATTGCTAAACGTATGTAGTCTTTCCAGGTGACTTGGGGTAGATCTGATTAACATTGAAGACATCATTTTTTTTTTTTTCCCCCTGTTTATTTATTATTCCTGGGCTTGCAAGTTTGAAAAAGATGGGCTTGCAAGTTTGGAAAATGATGGACTTGAAGCCTCTTTGAACCTCCAACCATTCAAGTTAAAGCCCTGTCAAGCTGAGGAGTAGTGTTTGGACTTCAATCTTATGAAAATAATGATACCACTAATGATTCATTGTGGGTGAAATACTGCCATAAAATCAATCAAAAGCATCTATCTAGTTCATCTGTAGATCCTTATAATGTCTATATTCAGAAATGATGTCTCTCCTGACTCAGGGAGAGATGTTGCTATTCAGACATATTTTTCTTAGCTTCTAATTTTTTCCAGACTTCTGAAGATGATGGAATTAGAGGAAAAACAGAGACATTGTAGCTGCTGCTTTTGCGTTGTTTTGTGTGTTTGACATGCTCTGTTTTGTTTTTTTTCATTTGCTTTTATTCCCATACAGTTATCCAGAATGCAGGTAACTGAAGCTTTCAATTACTTTGTTTCCATGGTCTAATGTTCAAATGGTCTGTATTGGCCAATGCTTTATCATTTGTACTCTGTGTCCTATGCTTGGAAGAGTTCAGCTACTTGGCAGTGGGGTAGTTCCCCTGGGACAGTATTAACTGAAGGAGCAGATGTAGTGGAATAGTCAGAATTTCCTTGAGATTGAAGATTCTGTCCTAGCCCTCCAGACATGCTCTGCAAGAAAAAGAAGAAAAGGAGCTCAGGAATGAAATAGCTCATCTACTAAATGTGGTTTATAACTTCTTCTTACAGGCAGCTTTGTCCCACGTGCCTGAAAATTAGATAATATGATTGATGACTGTTACACAGTGTGTTCATAGAGAGATCTGGGAAAACACAGATGCGGACAGTGGAGAGCTATATCCGATGAATTAGCAGAAAAAATTGTAAAAGATAATATCAGTATATGGCTGGGTAATTATGATATATTTAGGAAAAAATACCCAACAAACCCACAACTTTGTTACAGAGAAATCATGAATTACAATGTTTTAGACTTCTTTGAGACAATTGTGCTTGTAAAGATCTGGGCTGGTATAATTATAGATTCCATTTCACATAGAGATTAAACATAGCTTCTTACCAAATGTCCTTTAAGAAGCTAAGCAAGTAAGGAACAAAATATGATATGATGGTCAGGAGGTCCTTCTTGTGCGTGTTTCACAACAGGTCTAAAGGAGAAGGAGCTGAGGGAGGCTGAGCACCTGTTGGTGATGAGCAGAGTGTTGTTGGGCAGGGGCAGAGCAGGGATCAGCTGCATGAAGGTAGGGGATGGTTTTCCTGAAATGTTTGCCCTGAGGCCAAAAAGATTAGGGGAGCCAGCAACAACTCCCACAGGAACAACGGGCGCTGAGACAGTGGCACAGATCCTGCGGCTGCCAGCACTGCACTGCACCTCAGGGCCCACAGTGACTGGACCTAGCACTCACCACAGACCCTGGACCTCCTGGAACATTCCAGAGCAGTGCCCGGCACCTGTGCAGATGTGGAAATGAGTCTGCATCTGCGGGAGGGCTCCAAGAGACTGAGCTGATGGAAAGGGTAATGGCCATGCTGGAGCCGTGTGATGGGAGCTTGGCACGGCAGGATCATGGACTGAAAGGTCTGCAGCCACTGAAAGGGGCTCAGCTCGCTGGATCCGCAGAGTGGTGAACTATTTCTGTGTTTTCTTTTCTTTCTCCTCCTATTTTGGATTTTTTCAAAGAGCAAGAACTTGCCAAGACTTAGTTTCTCCTGACACTGTTTTATGGAAGTTTGCAATAAAATGAATGTTTAGTGTTTCAGCCTCTGGAGTGCCTGTGGTGTCTGCAGCGAACCTCACAGTGTGGTAAAAGATCAACTCCCCCCTAATCTGCTGGGGCAGATATGTCCTTGAATGGAAAAAGGGAAGAAGAGGGTGCGAAAGGGAAAGAAAAGGAAGGCAGTGCAAGGCAACTTGCATTTAGTTAAGGGGTTGGCTCTGATAGAATGTTTCAGGAGTTGTGCTAGGTGAAGTACTCCTATACATTTTCTTATAAAGTATGGAAAACTGCATGAGTAGCTAGGTGTTCAGAGATGCTGCGTCAATGAGTTAGTACATTAAAACGGAGGGCTGGCTGAGGAAAGCTGCACAAGGCTGAGTTACAGGGTAGTGGAATTGGTGTAGTCAAGGGAAAATTATGAGCGCAGGAAGTCTTCAGCTCATACGTACTAATGGATTTTGAGGTGATGAAAAGTACCTAGGATGAGAGATTTTGTTTATTTTAGATAACTCCATGGAAATAGCTCATCTGAAGTGACTAGTGATATGGGAGGAGGAAAGTAAATACTAGACATTATAAAAACAAACAAACAAACAAACCCAACGCCATAATAGCAAATGCCCTTCCCTCGAAACAGACAAAAACCCTTAAGCCAGACCCTTGAGAATCATACCACTTCACAAGTCTGTCTTAGGCTTTCATGTTGAATGTTGTGTGCATTCCTGGTATCTTGAATAGGATATAGCCAAACAGGAAAAAGTTCAGAGAAGACAAGTTGGAGTCTGAGAAAGAGTTGTCTTTTGCATTTTAACTATGATTTTTTTAGCTATTTTTAGAGACAGGTATGAACAGCATGGGTCTTTGGCTTCCTCTGTTTATTATCAAGTGATTATAAAAATATGGATGGTGACAATTTATCAGTGTTACTGTCATTGTTTTCTAATGTCTTCCTGCATTTTGCTTTCTCTTCCCTTATGATACTTATCCCTCAGTCTCTCCAGGAAAGCTTTGCTTTACTTGATATTTTAAAAAAAGTGGTTAAATTTAGGATGAAATCTCAAAAGAAGTTAACAATGGGAATGTTGGAATCAAAGAAGACATAAGTGCAAGAATCCTAATGATAAGAAGTAGGTAGAAAAATATAGAACAAAGTACTGATTAAACGTTGTAAGATATCTACCTAAGAATCACAGGACAATTTCAAGTTGGAAAAAAAAAAAAGTTTATTGAAGTTTATACTCAATTACGAAAATCCAGATGGTATAGCTGAGGTGTTGTTTTTACTTATCACAAACTGTCTAATGAATTACTTAGTTTCACTTGGATCACAGTAAACTCTAATATCATCAAATCAGTTCTTATCAGCTACCTCAAAATAAACAGGGCTTGTTAGCTGCTATGTCCAGGAGGGGTATGAATAAACAAATGCCTGAAGTTTTTGAGGACAGTTTCACTGCACAGATTGAATGAAGCAAAAAAAAGACCATGCACAGTAAAATGGAACTGCAATAAAAATGAGTAAAAAGCCGTCACCCCATAACGTAGGCTTCCTAACTTATAGTTGTTAAAAAACATCAGTTAATGGGACTATTTAAGAGGCCGTTAATAATAAATGTGTTTTTAAGAGAAACTGCTGATCTTTACAATAAAAAATGTGAAGCTTATAGAGTATATTTTTTAATTTTATTTTTTTATAACCCACATGAGTTTTAGTAAACAAAATAATCCAGATTCTTCAAAATAACATCAGGATTCCATCAGGCTATTAAAACAGTAACTCATCAACTCCAAACTTTTCCCGTTTCTGCAGAAGCTTCATTTAAGATTCTTATACATGATAATTTTTTGTAGTTTTGTACAATTGATGATCACCACTAGCTTCAAGATATCCATTTATTATTTAAGCAGTTTCAGTGGGTAACTAACTTGTTTTGAACAGCTGAATTGTGGCAGGGACTGGTATTTTCTGTTTTTACAAATACACCTGAGGGTTTTTGGCAATATCATCTAATATTAACAGCAATCTGAAATTACGAAATATGAAACACTGATTATATATCCTCCCTTATAAGCAGTGTATGAATGGTTCCTCAGACAGGATAAAAGTAGAGTAGAGGAGATTATTGCTCAAGACTCTTTGTTTTCTTCTGGATGACATATGGCCATCTTCCAGTTCTCTTAATTTTCAGTGCTGGTGAGACCTAGTCACTGAAGGTGATATGTGGCATGTATTGCAATTATACCTTTGAGATCCAACAGGTGTTCCAGTAACAGTCTTTCCCAAATTTTGAGTTTATTGCTTGATTCTTCAATTTAGTTTTGAAAGAGGCTTCTGAATATGCTTAGCGTCTAACGCTCACCACTATCACAGAAGCTGGGTGCTTAAATACTCTCAGAAATGTAACTCAAATTTCAACAAATAATTCTACTCTAATGACAATGAAAAAAAGAAATGATTGTTTAGTTTGAAAGGGATGTTAATTCATCTGCGCAGTAATGACTGCGTAGTCAGAAAAGGCAAAATGCCACAACTTGACCCATGCTTTTAAGAGAGATTAGCTTCCATAAAATCAGTACCAAATAAGAGGGACAAATGTGCTTTAGCGGGCCAAGCACCACTCTAGTGCCCAGATTGGACTGATTCCAAATTAACCTATTCTGTCTGTTTTGTCCCAGCTATCAAAGAGCATGCATATGACCACTGAACAATCCTCCCCCTGTCCTGAAAAAAATAAAATGTGTTGGTAAAAAAGCATATGAATTACTATCTGTTGGCCTAGTAAGAACAGGTATTAACTAAAACGTAACCTTTCAAAATTTACTTTACATTAGTATCTTAGCAGCAAAATTTAAAACTATGAAATCTTTAAAGTAATGATAAACTGTGGCAGTAAGAAAGAGCCATCTGTGAATGAAATGCTCAACTTATCAGCAAGTGCTATATAATCACATATCTTAAGAAAAATGTACTGCAAAAAGACACTTGGGCACAGCAGCTGAACAGCTAGCTCCTGTGAAGCTGGATTTTAGGAGCAGAGAATGGCATGTGTGAAATATGAAAATTTTGGGACCTAGAGGCAAGGTCAAATTGTCTATAATGTCTCTAACCATAGAAACTCAGCTTGCAGCCTGGGAGCAGTGAAATCTTCCATGTCATATTTCTTACCAGATCCTCTATTTCCCACTTTGTCTGCAAGATAACCTCTGGTTATTGTGGTATGTTGTTTTGAGATGATCACTGTCAATAGCATGCACTGGCTGTAAGCATCTGTGCTGTTCATCTCAATTTACTATAAACTACTTTCTTCAGGCTCTTAATGCAAACTCTGCTGTTGATTCTCTCATAGAACGAATACTATTTATTGAAAAAAAATGAATACCCAGCTCAGCAAAACAAAATACCTAATCAACAGCCAGTTTTGCAGGTATAAAAGCAGATGGTTTTCTGTCATTCATACATATTTTTCAGTAGTTGTTAACACTTCATATTACTGTTTTGATTCTGCATTTCAATCATAGAATCACAGAATCATAGAATAGGTAGGGTTGGAAAGGGCCTTAAGATTATCAAATTCCAGTCCCCCTGCCATGGGCAGGGACACTTCCCACTAAACCATGCCACCCAAGGCTCTGTCCAACCTGGCCTTCAACACTGCCAGCAATGAAGCATTCACAACTTCCCTGGGCACCCCATTCCAGTGCCTCACCACCCTTACAGTAAAGAATTTCTTACTCATATCCAATCTAAACTTCTCCTGTTTAAATTTGAACTCATTACCGCTTGTCCTATCACTACAGACCCTAATGCAGGGTCCCTCCCCAGCATCTCTATAGCCCCCTTCAGATGCTATGAGGACTCCATCCAGCCTTCTCTTCTCCAGGCTGAACAGACCATACTTTCTCACCCTATCTAACTTCATAAAGGAGGTGCTCCAGTCCCCTGATCATCCTCATAGCCCACCTCTGGACTTATTTAGCCAGTTCAATGTCCTTTTTATGTGCTGAGGACACCAGACCTGCACACAGTACTCCAAGTGAGGTCTCACAGGACAAGAGTAGAGGGGCAGGATCACCTCTCTCTACCTGCCGGTCACACTACATTTGATGCAGCCCAAGATACAGTTGGTTTCTGGGTTGCAAGTGCACACTGCAAGCTCATGTTCATTTTTTCATTGACCAACACCCCCAAGTCCTTCTCTGCAGGGCTCCTCTGAATCTCTTCTCTGCCCAGCCTGTAGCTTTGCCCGGGATTGCTCCGACCCATGTGTAGGACCTTGCACTTGTCATGGTTAAACTTCATCAGGTTGGCATCAGCCCACCTCACAAACATGCCAAGGTCCCTTTTGATGGGGTTCCTTCCCTCCAATGTATCAACTGAACCACACAGCTTGGTGTGATTGGCAAACTTGCTGAGGTCACACTGAATCCCACTCTCCATGTCACTGACAAAGATGTTGAACAAGACCGTTCCCAACACTGATCCCTGAGGGACACAACTCATTACTGATCTCCAGCTGGACATTGAGCCATTGAGCACAACACTTTGTGTGCATCCATCCAGCCAGTTCTTTATCCACTGTGTGGTCCACCTATCAAATTGATGTCTCTCCAACTTAGAGACAAAGATGTCATGTAATGAAGAGTTTAAGAGTTTTGTTTGAATGTACATAATGCAAACAAAAGAAACTCCCTTGAAAACTAGATACATTTTTGCAAGTGAAATGCTAGAACATGGTTTAAAACCTGAGAATCTTACCAGTGAAGTAAATTGCTCGTGACAGGACTTGATCCTGTCCCTTCTCAGTCTAGCAATTCTTTTCCAGTTGTCAGTATTTAGTAAGCGTTTCAACCTGCTGTTTTTCCACATAAATAGCTGATAAAGTTTTCTTGTGGGTTAACTTGGCAGGCATCTCAGCCCCAAACAGCTGCTTACTGATTTCCCCACAGTGTGATGAGGTTGAGAATCAGGAGAGCAGTGAGAAAACCTGTTGGTTGCGATGAAGACACTTATAATAGGTAATGTATTGACTGCTTTCCATCAGCAGGCAGACGTTTAGCCGTTTCCAGGAAAGTAGAGCTTACTCCACTCTATAGCTACTTGGGAAGAAAAACTTCATAAACCTGAATGTTCCATCTTCCTCTTTCCTGAGCTTTCACAGCTGAACTCAACAACATACGGCATATCCACTGGTCAGTCAGGGTCAGCTGTCTCGGCTTATCCCTTCCCAAATTCTTGTGCACAAGCAGCATATTTGCTGATTGGGCACTGTAAGAAAAGCAGAACAGGACTTGCTTCAAGCTGTTGTAAGCACTTTCAGCAACAACCAAACCATCAGTGTATTATCAACACTGTTTTATTCATAGAATCATAGCATAGTCAGGGTCGGAAAGGACCTTAAGGTCATCTAGTTCCAACCCCCCTGCCATGGGCAGGGACAATTCCCACTAAACCATGTCACCCAAGGCTCTGTCCAAACTGGCCTTGAACACAGCTAGGGTTGAAGCAGTCATAACTTCCCTGGGCAACCCATTCCAGGGCCTCATCAACCTCACAGTAAAAAACTTTCTCCTTATATCCAATCTAAACTTTCCCTGTTTAAGTTCTAACCGATTACCCCTTGTCCTATCACTACAGTCCCTAACGAAGAGACACTCCTCAGCATCCCTCTAGGCCCCCTTCAGATACTGAAAGGCTGCTATGAGGTCTCTACACAGTCTTCTCCTCTCCAGGCTTAACAGACCATACTTTCTCAGTCTATCATCATATGGGAGGTGCTCCAGTCCCCTGATCATCCTCATAGCCCTCCTCTGGACTTGTTCCAAAAGTTCCATATCCATTTTATATTGAGGACACCATAACTGTACACAGTACTCCAAGTGAGGTCTCATGAGAGCAGAGTAATGGGGCAGGATCACCTCCCTCGACCTGCTAGTCATGCTCCCTTTGATGCAGCCCAAGATATGGCTGGCTTTCTGGCCTGCAAGCACACACAGTGAAGCCAGCTCATGTTCATTTTCTCAACAACCAACACCCCCAAGTCCTTCTCCTCAGGGCTGCTCTGAATCTCTTCTCTGCCCAACCTGTATGTGTTCCTGGGATTGCTCTGACCCAGGTGTTGGACCTTGCACTTGGCATGGTCCATAAATCCAAAACATAATACCTTATGAGCTAGAAGAAAATTACTTCTATTCCAACCAAAACCAGTACAATCTCCAATCCATATTTCAAAAAGTTTGTCATAATACATCCTCATTAGATACTTCCTCTCTTACCATCCTTTAATACGTATGTAGACATCATTACCCTAGTCTATGGACCACTCCTATAAAGTGTATAAAATTTCCATAAAATATCTGTTCAGTGCATTTTATCCCTTCATTTTTGTTTTATTTGTTACAGTGGTCACTCAGGACAGGAGTGTGTTTTTTGGAGTTGACTGGGCACCAAAGTCAGCTCAGGGCAGGCCGCTGCTGCATTCACATTGGTTCTCGTGTGGCTTATATTCCATTGCTTTGTGTGTCTGTTGCTACAACAATTTCTATAATATGCAACACAAGTTACGTTTTAAAATAAATTTACATCAGTTACACATTTAAATATTTTTATGATTATTACCAAGATCGGTACTTCTGGTGCTGTTTCACAAGGAAGTGGGTGGTTTACATTTTAAGGATAATAGAAAAACTTGACATTCCATTGTACATATATATAGAAAATTTCCCAGCTTTGACTGGAGAAACTTTTAGGTTTTTGATTGGAAGCAAACGTAGGTAGGTAGAAGCATCACAGAAATTAAATCAGCTCTATCTGTATCAGTTGAGGATTTGCTCCACAAAATAATTAAAGTAAGAAAAATCAAGTAGAAAAACTGCATTTTAAAAAAGAAAGCAGAGATTTGAACAAGTCTAATACAGACCAAAAGTCTCAAGAGAGTACACGAAATTAGAATAACCTCATCCGTTTTGTGGGTCTTTTTTTTTTTTTTTTCTTGTTTTTCTAACTGATTGAAGATACAGATTGAAGGCCAATCACCAAGACTAATAAAAATATGCAAATATAAGAAAAAAATCTATATCATCTCCATAGCTTTCATTGAACAGATTGGAGGGAATACACTTTAAACATGATTCTGCAAGTTAATTATCCTGGCAAGAAAGAGAAATAACAATGTATTTTATTTATCTAATAAAACTAACCAGACTACTGCTCTTCAGATATTAGTAGGAAATTGTCATGTCAAGCTATTTATCATCCAAGGAGACTGTCAAGCAACTGTAACACTAAAACTCATTAGATTGTTTTAAAATATAAATCACATAATTAGAGGAACAATTCTATTCCTACTGTAGCCTAATTTGTTGTATAACTGCTAGCTCTGGGCTATGTGTAGTTCTAAACAGGTGTGGTGAGTTGAATCTGGCTGGATGTCAGATGCCCTCCAAAGCTTGTCTATCACTGTCCCCTCTCAGCTGGACAGGGTCATAAAACATGATGACTCTGTCAAGATAAGAGCAGGGAGATGTCCTGTGTTCAGCAGTAGCAGTCATTTTTTCTCCTTCTTGGTACCTGTTGAAGCACTGTGGTTTTGACTTATGGCTTGAGAACAGTACTGATAACACCAATGGTTTCAGTTACTGCTCAAATGTTTAGTCTGACTAAGGACTTTCTGAGTCTCATGCTCTGCCAGGAAGGAGGGGAAGCCAGGGGGAAGCAGAGACAGGACACCTGAACCAAACTAGCCAAAGAGGTATTCCATGCCACAGCATGTCATGCCTAAGATGTAAAAACTGGAGGCAGGAACCCAGAAGAGTAAGGTCACAGCTTGGTCGTTGCGTGGTGAACGAACATATTCCCTTCCCTTGTCATTATAATTATTGGTGGTAGCAGCAGTGGTTTGTGTTATACCTTAGTTACTGGACTGTTCTTATCTCAGCCAGTGGGAGTTACATTCTTCCGATTCTCCTCCCCATCCCTCCGGGAGCTGGTGGGGGGAGAGGAAGGGGAGGGGAGCCTCCAGAGACTGCGGTTATTCTGAGTTACAGCTGGGCTTAAATCACAACAGTTCTTTTTGTGGGAGTGGTGTACTTGCTGTGCTTGGAGCTGGAGTAGCTGCACTGTCTGTTGCAGTCGAAGTTTGAGTAGCGGCTGTACTTCTTGCTGGGACTGGTGTTGATGCTGTGCTCGGAGCTGGATCAACCGTGACATCCACAGCCACACCTTCAGATCCAGGGACATTTTTGTCCTTTTGAAGGTGTTGGATAGTGTTGAATAGGGCTCTGTAAGCATATGCCAAGCCCCAGCATGTTGTTATGATTTGTAATTCTCTGGTATGACCAGAATGACAACACACCTCATTTATGTGTTTTACTAATTTTTCTGGATTTTGCATTTGTTCAGTGGTGAAATTCCAAAGCAGTGGAGGGGCCCACTGGCTTAGACACTTGCCCATACTATATCACACACCCTGCCACTCATGACTGTCCAGCCTCGGCGAAAATTCATTGGTTCTCCTACATTGCCGTCTAACCCTAGACAAGGCCCAAATCCACCTCTGTTTAACTCTCAGGACCAGACAAAATGGACATAGGTAAAACACGCTGCCTGCGTGCCAACATGGCGATCCCCATCACAATCAGCAAGCAGGTCTCAAAGGTACCTAAAGGCCATTCAAAACCTTCAAAACTCTCAAACAATGCTGTAAACGGTCTGGTCTGGGGTCTGGAAGCATAAAAGAATTTCTCCTTCAAAGGCTGAGCACTTGAGGAGGAGAAAAGAGCTGTGTAATTGCTAAGCACTTCTATTAAATACCTCCCAAAGTATAGAGGTGCTGACCACACTGGGAACGCAAGCCAGATCATTTTCACAATCAATGATTCTATTGTATTAAAATTCATTACCATAAAGTACAATGAGACAAGAACCTTAGCCCAAACCCATCATCTGATAAATGCTAAGACAGCAAATACCAGCTGCAAGTAAGGTACGCCATACTGAACCTGTGAGAACAAGAGCAACAACTTTCAGAGCTGATAAATCAGCATTGTGAAAAGTGACTATTAATCCTGTCATTATCTCAACCCCTTGTGTCCCACTTTGGGTGTCAAAAAGAACTGTCCTGGTTTAAGTCCAGGCGTAACTCAGAAAAACCACAGAGTCTCTGGAGTCTCCCCTCCCTTCCTCCCCCCACCAGCTCCCAGAGGGACGATGAGGAGAATCGAAAGAATGCAGCTCCCACAGGCTGAGATCAGAACAGTCCAGTAATTAAGGTATAACACAAACCACTGCCGCTTCCACCAATAATTATGACAAGGGAAATACGAGGGAAGAGAATACAACTGCTTACCACCCGCTGACCGAGCTGTGAACTAACTCTTCTGGGTTCCTGCCTTTAGTTTTTATGTCGTGGGCATAACATGCTGTGGTATGGAATACCTCTTTGGTCAGCTTGGTTCAGGTGTCCTGTCTCTGCTTCCTCCTGGCTTCCCCTCCTCTCTGGCAGAGCATGAGACTCAGAAAGTTCTTAGTCTAAACATTTGAGCAGTAACTAAAACCACTGGTGTTATCAGCACTGTTCCCAGGCTGAAATTCAAAACCACAGTGCTTCAACAGGTACCAAGAAGGAGAAAAAATGACTGCTACTGCTGAACCCAGGGCAGGAGATATCACTCACCAGTTACTTTTGCAGGCAAAACACACTCAACTCTGGGAACTCAGTTTGATTTATTACCAATCAAATCAGAGTAGGGTAATGAGAAATGAAACCAAAACTTAAAACACCTTCCCCTACCCCTCCCTTCCACATGGTGCAGTCCTTCAGGAACAGACTGCTCCAGCATGAGTCACCTGCATGGCCACAAGTCCTGCCAGCAAACATGCTCCTGGGTGGGAGGAGGAACATGGGGTCACGGCCTCTTCTAGGCATCCAGTTGTTCCAGCTTCGTGGGCTATAGGTGGGTAACTGCTTCACTGTAGATCTCAATGCGCTGCAGGAGAAGAGCCTGCCTCACTGTGGTCTGCACTACAGGCTGCAAGGGAATCTGCATAGCAGACTTTTTTCTCCCCTTCTTAAATGTGTTACCCCAAAAACGTTGCCACCACTGCTGAAAGGCTTAGACTTGGCCAGCAGTAGGTCATCTTGGAGCTGGCTGGCACTGGCTCTATCAGACACTACTTCTAGCAGTTTCTTGCAGAAGCCACCCCTGTACCCCTCCCAGTACCAAAATCTTGCCATGCAAACCCAATACAACAGGAAAGCGCAGTAACCAAGTTCACTGAGAAGCTTGCTTGGCAGAATTCTTAACCTAATACAATGGAACCTTGCCAATAAACAGCCAGAATTGCTTCATTAAAAGCTAACAAAAGACCTGCTCCCCCAGGAAAAAAAAAAAAAA